>JAQZBX010059539.1:0-17499 GCA_029593785.1 Cabassous unicinctus
GAGTTGTGGGTAGGTAATGTAGATTAATGCTTATTTGGTTCATAGTCTGTTTGGGATAACAGAAAATTTTGGGTATGACCAGTGATGGAAGCACAGTGTTGTGACTATAAGTAACGTCATTGTATGTTTGTATGAAAATGATTAAAAAGGGACATATTACATTGTACATATGTTAGCAGAATAAAACTTTTTAAAAACATAGTGTGGTATAACACAAACTATGTACCTCAGTTAATAATATCATTCTTATAGTGTTGTTTCATCATTTGTAATAAAATTATATTGAAAATTGCATATATGAGTATGGTATATGGGAACTCTGTACCTTCTGCATGATATTTCTATAAAGATACAATTACTCTAATTTTAAAAAAGATGAAAAACAGCCAATTAAATCATTTTTGGGGATGAGAGTAGCAACTTGGAACCCATATTTAACGATTCTCATAAACCAATTTGCCCTTTTGTTCCCCTGAGCAAAATTTTAAGTAGGGTTTTGAATCACCAATCAAGGAAAATTTTGACTTTTACTTTCCAATTTAGGCAACATTTTGGGACCCTGCTTGACCTTAAACATGGTGATGGAGAAGATTTGTGGTTCCTGCTGACCAGTCTCTAAGGTAACCATTTCTCTCTTGAGTGTGTTCCAATCAACCTAGTCAAGTGGAGGTTTTGTGTCACTAGCGCAATGGTAGTGGGAGGATTAGGCATAGACCCTGGACCACAGGAGTGCAACACTAGTGTTTGGTGTACTGTTAAGGCACTGCTATGAGTAGGCCATGCACATTGCGTGGGAGTCTTACATTTCTTAAACAATTTAAGAACATTTCTTCTGTTGTCTTAGGAGATGCAGGCACAATATGCTCAGTCCCTTTTATTTTGCCCAGTAGCTCCTTAGCTGCCTTGCACTAAGGTGATCCTCTATAACCTGTGGGATTGGGGGATGAACAGTGTCAGCAGCAGAGATGGCAGTGGCAGGAACGTAGGGATGGCCGACTGCAGACCCTTGCAGCACCTTTACTTACACTGTACTATTGTGCTTCCCATGGATGGGTGCCCCTCAAGCTATGGGTGTGTTTGACATAGGGTCCTCAGACACAGTGGTTGGAGTCTCCCACAGAGGGTCTCACAGCTGCTGTGGCCCAAATGTTGGCAGGTCTAGCACTCACCCTTTTGATCCATGTGTGTTTAGCCCAAACCACCTTACTCACCAGTCACTGCTCTGCTGGGGTTGCCCATATCCCACCTTGCGAGTTCCTACTATGAGAACTGCAAAAAGACTTTCATTATTTAGCCAACGCTGCTCAGTGTTTGTGTCACCGGACACCAGTTCATGTTTGCATTTCTTCTTTTGCTGTACTAGGGCTGGCCTTTGGCGAGGATTCCTATCTATAAGATGTCAACTTTGTAGTCAGAAGCTTAGGCAACACCCAGCAGAGGCAACAGGCAGCAACACAAAGCAGCATAGATGTAAGAGAGTAAGACATGGATTCTTCCCAGATAGTTTTAGTTAATCTGAGGAAGCCAGTTAGTAAGAGCAGTCAAAAGGAATTATGTTTCATTTCCCATGGTCATGACCAACAAGCACTGCTCACTGCAGCACTAGTTTTGAATTAGTTAAGTTGGATTTTAAATTTTGGTCTGGATGGGTGGAGGTCAGGTGCAACACAAAGGGAAACAAAGGCCATTATATATGAGGTAAGACTTTTACTCATAGGTCCAGAGAAAGACATGGGTGCCATGAGGGGTTGATGGGAAATGTGATCAGTTCAGGGGTTCAGCCAGTAGGTGGGGAGCAACAAGCAGAGCAAGAGATACCAATGCATTTGTTGCTTTAATGAGGTTCAGTGGTAGATGTTAGTAGGTTTCCTGCTGGAGTCAAGGATTGGTTAGCTTGAAGCAAGCACAAGTGAAAAGGTGAAAGGATTGGGGGCCTGAAGCCAGTGCGGATGATTTACTTATCATGTGGGAGCTACTGTGGGTTTGGGGTGCGGTATGTGGGTGGTGTGAGTGCTGACCACAGATGCAGCTTTCACATGTGGGGAGGTTTATGCCCCAGGGCTTAAAAACCTGCTAATTAAGTAGGCCAAAGGACAGTGTTGAGGCAGGTGACATAGTCAAAATAAGATGGATACTGAGGCAGCACATTAGTGATTTTGATAGTTATGACATTATGAAGTATAATGATTGTCTTTATTAAGCCAGTAATTTTCTGTTAGGCTGGATTCAGTATGAAAATAAGCTGCTATTAGTGTGTAATGAATTGAATATGTGCTATATATTTTGTGGTTGCAAAATGACTATGCATGGCAATTTCCTAGGGATGAAGTAAAACAATGAATGGCATTATCTTTCTATTTCTTAAGACTCCTTAAACATCTGGGGTTTGAATATTAACAAAGGTTATTTTTTGAAACATGGTATTTTAAATCATTTTGGTTTTTTTTTTCCTTTTCAGTGTTAACTTTTCCTTACTATCTTAATTAAAATCTATATATCTCTCATGCTTATTATTTGCCATGGGCTTTTATATATTGCTATCCAAACAGCATTCTGGATTTTCTTCAGCACATATTATCACATTTGAGCTGGAGAAGGGTCTGTATTCACTTGAGACTAGCCTCCCCAAACATCTATCTGGAAGCAAATTGACTTCAGACTCAATGGGCCCAATATCCTGGGCATCTAGTACAAAGGATTTTCTCTTTGATATATTCTACATTAGCTTCTCTCTACTGACTTTCTTTTAAGAACTTCTTAATGTATGGTAATGCAATCCACTGAAGTGCATAATCAGTGATTCTCAGTATAATCAAAGAGCTGTGTTTTTATCAACACAATCAATTTAGAAGATTTTCATTATTCCAAAAGGAAAACCACTTTTGCCTTATACCTCCTTTGTTGACACTTAGCATTGGTGTGGTACCTTTGTAAAAACTGATGAAAGTATATTAAAACATAACTCTTAAACTATATTCCATGGTCTGCATTAAGTGTATTTTCCCAAATACATCCATATTATTAATACCTTGTAATAATGACATTTTTCTTATAGTTCATGAAAGAATAGTCTAATATTTGTATTATTAACCATGGTTATCATCCACAACAGGGTACACTGTGTTAAACACTCCCATGTATTATCCTCTAGCTTTCCTTCTAGTGACATACACTACCCTAAACCCTTTTTCAACTACCTTCACAATATTCCAGCACTGATAATTATACCCACAATAATTTGCTACCATCAGCTCTAACCATTTCCAAACATTTATAATCAACCTAATTAGAAATTCTGTACAAATTAAGCATAAGCTCCCTGTTCTATAGCCTCATTCTCTCTCCTGGCAACCATTATTCTAGATTCTAACTCTATGAGTTTGATTATTATAATGAGTTCATATTAGTGAGATCATGCAGTATCTGTCCTTTTGTGTCTGGCTTATTTCACTCAACATAATGTCCTCAAGGTCCATCCATGTTGTTCCATGTATCAAGACTTCATTTTTTTTTGTACAACTTAATAATATTCCATCATATGTATATACCACATTTTGTTTATACATACATCAGTTGATGGACACTATGTTGTTTCCATCTTTTGGCAATTGTGAGTAATGCTGCTTTGAAAATCAGTGTGTAAATGTCTGTTCATGTCCCTACTTTCATTTCTTCTGGGTATATACCTAGTAGCAGGATTGCCAGTTCATATGGCAATCCTCTACTTAACTTACTGAGGAACCAGCAAACTGTCTTCCACAGTGGCTGCAACATTCTACATTCCAACCAACAGGGAATGAGTGTTAATATTTCTCTACATCCTCTCCAACTCTTGTAGTCTTCTGTTTTTAATAGTGGCCAGTCTAGTAGGTGTAAAGTTATATCTCATTGTAGTTTTGATTTGCATTTCTCTAATAGCTAGTAAAGATGAATATTTTTTAATGTGCTTTTTAACCATTTGTATTTCCTCTTTGGAAAAATGTTTATTAAAGTGTTTTGGCTCGGACACCCAGCTTGTCAGGTAAAAGTACCTATGAGGCAGAGGACATTACCAACTATGAGCAGAAACTGCAGCAGTGGAACCTGGAATGGTTGCAGTTAATTCAGAGGAAACAAGAGCAGAGAAAGCAAAACAGGAGCATCAGGTTTGGACAACAGCGAAGGCATCTGCCTAATGTGGCCCCAAAGGGCCCCAGCCCCTCCAACAAGAGCTTCATAGACACCCTCACATGATTCAGCAAGGATTGTGACAGCAACCTCAACTTCCTCCTCTGCCTTCTTTTCTTAAAATAGGCCATGTGTGGTTTAACAGCCATTATGTTCTACCTAGCAAGGCACTTATGGGTGCTGAGGGTATAACACACCTGAGGAGAGAAACCAACGTTCTTATACTGGCAAGACTTTGAAGCTGAGAGCAGCAGGTTTGTTTTTCACAGGGCTTCGTATAGTGTTTTCAAGGGCTTCACATTACACCTGATGACTGTGGCTTCTTGAGCTCCTCAGTAGCTGTCATTAGGGATTAAGTCTCTGAAGGGAAACCATCCCAGAGGCTGCCCACCCAGATGACAAGAAAGTTAGGGGAACCATGAAAGTGGCAAGTGATCATAGTAGAGCATGAACTAAGTACCTTAGAAGGGACTTGTGAGGATTATGGTGGAGTTCTTAGGAGTCAGGGATCAAATTTGGGTGCTGAAAGTTCCTAATACCTAGTGATGGTGGTGGGGGCAGTTTCATGACTGAAGAGTCAGATCCCCAGCACAGACTTTTGAATGTTCTCCTTGTCCCTTGTCCAGGCAACTCAGGCCACAATGAAATGCATGTTCTGAGACCTTGTACCCCTAGTATTCTATCTGGGGCAAACACTCATGCATTTTCATATTCTCATTTCCACTGTGCTCCACCCCTTCCATACCTGAACCTAGGCTACATGAAATTCAGTGCAAGAATAAATGCAAGACCATAAATCTGCTTGATTTCAAATTTCAGGAACACAAAGTGACATTTTAGAATATAAGGCTTTTGAGAAGAAAGTTAATTTGAGCTATGTAGCTTCATTGGTTTGGATTCTCTATGATGTGGTGTGAATTTTTTTTTCATTGTCTCAGCTCTTTCATCAAGTAGATGAAATGAACCTTTTGGGTACACACACATATATCTTCAAATTGTGAACTGAAATTTAAGTTAGGGGAGTCAGAGAAAATGAGAGGAATGATGGGGCAGGTAATGAATAGGAGACATAAATAATTTGTAAAGCCAACAGGTTGCAGAAACTTCCTTGCTGAAGTTACTCTTCTGTGAGAAGGGTAAGACAGAAGCTTTTACTTACTATGTAATTTTGCCTTTAAGTACTATGGTATAACTTAATTCTGAATTGTGTTCTTTTTTCAAGAACCTGTGGAAAGAAATGTACTGGGATTTTAAAAAATCAGTTGACCAGAGGCGTGAGGTGTGAGGTGTGAGGTGTGAGGACGTGCAAGTCCTCCAACTTTGTTTTTCTTTTTCAAGAGGTGTTTGGCTATTTGGTGCCCCTTACTCTTCCAAATATATTTAGTGATCGGCCTTTCCATTTCTTCAAAGTAGGCTGTTGGAATTTCTACTGAGATTACAGTGAATCTGTAAGAAATTTCTGTCGAATTGACATCTGACCAATATTAAGTCTCCCAATCCATGAACAGGGAATGACCTTCCTTTTTTTTTGATGTTCTTTGATTTCTTTTGGAAATATTTTTTCAGATTTCTGTGTATAGGTCTTTTACATCTTTGGTTAAATTTATTCCTAATATTTGATTCTTATACTTGCTATTGTAAATAGAATTTTTTCTTTGTTTCCCCCTCAGATTGCTTATTAATAGTTTATAGAAGCACTACTGATTTTTTATTTTATTTTACTTTTTTATTTTTTGAGGTACTGGAGCTGGGAGTTGAATCCAGAACCTCATATGTGGGAAGCCAGCGCTCAATCACTGAGCCACATTGTCTTCCCAGAGTTGTTTGTTTCTTTGTTTGTTTTCTTGTTGTGTCTTTAATTTTAGGCACCAGGAACAGAACCCAGGACCTCCCATGTGGGATTCTGGTGCTCAACAGCTTTAGCCACGTCCATTCCCCTAATTTTTGCATGTTTATCTTGTACCCTACAAATTTGCTGAATTCATTTATTAGCTTTAGTCTCTTTGTTGTAGATTTTTTGGAACTTTCTATGTATAGAATCATGCCATTTACAAATAATGAAAGTTTAGTTCTTCCTTTCCAATTTGATTGCCATTTATTTCTTTTTCTTGCCTAACTTCTCTAAAGGGAACTTCTAGCACAATGTTGAATAACAGTGGTGACAGTAAGCATCCTTGTCTTGTTTCAGATCTTACAGGGAAACCTTTTAAACTTTCACTATTGTGTATGATGTTTTTAATATATGCTTTTAATCATGATGAAGAACTTTCCTTTTATTAGTATCTTTCAAAGTGTTCTTATCAAGAAATCAAGAAAGAATGCTGGATTTTGTCAAATGTATTTTCTACATCAATTGAGATTGTCATGTGTTTTTTCCCATTTGATTTATTAATGTGGTATATTTCATTAACTGATATTCTACTGTTGAAACACCCTTGCATACCTGGGATAAAACCCAATTGATCATGGAATAAAATTATTTTTTAAATTTTATCAAAGGGTATCATTTACACATGAACATATATAAACAATAAGTGTATAGTAAAAGTTGTGAAATTACAAAACAAAAATGCATATCATCATACAGGACTCACATACATCACCCTACTACCAACATCTGGCATTTTTGTGAAACATTTGTTGCAAACATGAAAAACCATTATCAAAATGTTGCTACTAACTATAGCCCAAATCTTATAAATGGTATATTTTCCCCCAACCCACATGATTATTTTTTTTTGTATACTTTAAAAATATTTTAAAAAGATAATTATATTATATAAATGTGACATAAAAAATACAGGGGATTTCCATGTGCCCCACTCCATACCTCTCCCACACTTTCCCACATTAACTACATCCTTCATTAGTATGGTATATTTGTTAAAATTAATGAACACATATTAGAGCATTGCCACTAAGTGTGGATTATAGTTTGTGTTAGATGTGAAGGTATTTTGTTGGGATTTTTCATCTATATTGATTAAATACATTTTCTGTAATTTTATTTTCTTGTAGAATCTTTATCTGGCTTTGGTAATAGAGTGATTTTGACTTCATGGCCAGAGTTAAGTATTGTTTCCTCCTTTTCAATTTTTTGGAAGAGTTTGAGGAATTAATTATTGGAATGATTAGTAGAATTGCCTTGTGAAGCCATTTGGTCCTGGTTTTGTTGTTTTTGTTTTGGGGAAGTATTTCATGATCTGATTCACTCAATTTACTTTGTTTTTTTAAGATTTATTTATTTACTTTTTTTAATTCCCCCTCCCCCACATAGTTCTCTCATCTGTATGCTCATGGATTGCTCAAATTCTCCAGGAGACAATAGGAACCGGACCTGGGACATCCCACATTGGAGGTGAGTGCCCAACGGCCTGAGCCACATCACCTCACCATGGGCTGCAGCATATGCTGGCTTGTAGCATCTGCTCCTTGCAATGATGAGGCATCTGCTCATTGTGGTGGTGTGGAGTCTAGCTCATTGTTGTGGTTGTGGCATCTAGCTCATTGTGGCGGGTGCAGTGTCTAATTCCTTGCAGTGGTGCAGCATCCAGCTCATTGTGGCAGGTGCAGCGTCTGCTCATCTTCAATAAGAGGCAAAAGGAACTGAACCCAGGACCTCACATGTTGTCGGCCACATCTGCTTCCCCTATTTAGTTGTAATTCATCTGTTGAGGTCTTCTATCTAATCTAAGGTCAGTGTACATTGTTTGTGTGTTTCTAAGAATTTTTCTAATTCATCTATGTTGTGTAACTTGTTGGCATACAATTTTACAGAATATCCTCTTATGATCTTTTAATATTTCTCTGGGGTCAGTAGTAATGTCCCCTCTCTCATTTCAGATTTTATTATACACATGTTTTCTATTTTCCTCTTTCTGAATCTAGCTGTATGTCAATTTTATTCATCTCCTAAAAGAGTCAAATTTTCATTTTGTTTATTCTCATTTTTTTTACCCTCAATTTTCTTTATTTCTGCTCTAAATTTTGTCATATTTTCCCATCTATTTGCTCTAAGATTAGGTTTGCTCTTCATTTTCTAGTTCCCACATTGTAGCCAGGTCTTTTATTTATCTCTTTCTAATTTTTTAATGTAGGTAATTTGAGCTATAAATTTCTCTCTCAGCATTCCTTTGTGTCATACCATAAATTTTTGTATGTTGTGTTCTTGTTTTCATTATTCTGGAGATATTTAATGATTTCATTTGCAATTTCTTCTTTGACCCACTGATTGTTAAGAGTGCATTGTTTAACCTCAATATATTTCTGAATTTTCCATTTATCTGCTTCTTATTGATTTCCAACTTCATTCCATTATGTTCAGAGAAAATGCTTTGTATAATTTCAATATTTTTACATTTATTGAGAGTTCTTTTGTGCCCCAACATGTGATCTATCCATGTGTAAATAAGAAAAAATTATAACCTGCTGTTTTAGGGTGCAATGTTCTGTGTGTCTATTATCCCTTGTTCATTTATCATAAACCTGAGGAATCTATTTCCTTAATGATCCTCAGGCTAGATGATGTGTCAATTGATGAGGGTGGTGTATTGATGTCTCCAATTATTATTGTAGAGACATCTATTTCTCCCTTCAGTTTTGTCAGTCTTTGATCCATTAATTTTGGGCACCCTGGTTAGCTGCATACCTATTTAGGAGTGTTATTTCTTTTTAGTAGATTGATCCTCTTAGTAATATATTGTGGCCTTGTCTCTTATAATGGTTTTGTATTTAAAGACTATTTTGCCTGATATTAGTATAGCTACCCCAGCTCTTATTTGTTACTGATTTCATGGGATATATTTTTCCAACCTATCACTTTCAACGTATTTGGGTTCTTGGTATAAGCTGATTCTCTAGTAGACAAATTATAGATCAATCATAATTTCTTAATTCATTGTGCCAATCTATGTCTTTTCACTGGGGTGTATAATCCATTAAATTTTTGCATTATTGTTGTAAGGGCAGTAATTACTTCTACTATTTTATCCTTTATTTTACATATGACATATCTTTTCTTTGTCTATTGTTCTGTTTATGAGGATTTTGAATACCCTATATTCCAGTTCATTTATTCTTTCTTCTGCCTATTCAAATATGCTCTTTTTTTTTTTTACCTCTAGTGTATTTTTAATCCCTTCTCTTGTGCCTTTCTTTCCCATAAGTTCAGTATGCTCCTTTTGACTCTTTCAAGCTCTTTATGCTCACCCAGTTTCTTCTTAACATCCTTTTCTCTTTATGCATATTTTCCTTCATCTTCTTGATTTGATTTAAGAGATTTATTTGAACATCTTTGATTAGTTGTTCTAAATTGTGCATCTACTCTGATTTTTAATTTGTTCCTTTGACTGGGCTATATCTTCCTGCTTTTTAGTGTTGCTGTAATATTTTGCTGATATCTAGGTATCTTGATGAATTTACTTTGAAGGTCAGTTTCTCTCTCATGTCTAGGGTTTTGTTGTTGATTGGCTTTTGGTTAAGGCTCTTTTTTGAGATTTGGATCAACTTATTCCACAACTTTAAAATTGCCCAACTTTAATTGCTCGGCTTTATTCAACTCTTCTTTATATGATTATTGCCCTAGCTATGCAATGTAAATTTTCAGTTTGCTCTATTTGTGCAATTGTTTCACCCATAAGAGAAAACTTCCTTTTGTAAATCCTTTTCTGGGAATCTCAATCTATTCTGTTTGTTTCATCTCTAAAGTTTTATGTTTCTTTTCTTCTTTTGCCTACAGATGCTTTTGACTGAAGAGCTAATTCTTGGGGGCAGCCACACCAGAAAGGACTTTCCCAGTCAGTAATTCCCAGAAAAAAAAACATGGCATGTAGCCCATGAAGGAGGCCCAGACCAGTTACAAACCTCTCTGGAGAGAGTGACAGGAAAGATGCCAAAAAGATATTTTGTCATTTCCCTAAGGATGCACTTCCTGGCCTGCCCAGCAAATGGAACTCTGGAAAACTGACCTGGCATCCCTAAGAAGGTGGTGTGTTTTAAACCTCCTTTGCTTCCACCTATTACAGTTGAGTACCTAAAAGAATGGAGAATCTAGTTGCCTCAGTATTGACAGATATGGGTTGATTATTTTTTAATTATGGTTAATAACGAATGTATAAGCATAGGCTCAAGAAGCCCTTGAAGACTGACAAAAGCCAACTGGAGCAAGCATCTGGTACAGGTCACAATTATGTTGTAAATCACTCAATTAACATAACAAGTAAAATAATGGAAATGAGCTAAACAAATGGGCTATATATAAATGACAGAAACCAGGGGTGGTGAGCAAGCACTTAGTTATATGTTACAACAATATTGTAAACTGCTACTTAACATAAGGTAACAAGTAAAGGAATAAAATAAGCAAAAATGACATTACAACAATTACAAGTCAAATTGTTGTAGTCAGTGGTTACACTCAAAGGGGAACTAGAAGTCTTTTCCAAGGACTCAATGGAGGGGTCCTAAGTGATAGTGGGCTGGCTAACTATTGGAGGTTTCATTATGTATTGTAGAATATATTTGTTTGGAAAGGAATTGTGCCATCTTTATAGATTTGTTAACTACCAATCCTTTGTTGATGAATCATTAAGGAAATCCACATTAAGGATTACCCATTAAGGAAATCCACAGTAGATATATTATAGATAGATATCTAGATAGATAAATAGATATAGAAAGATAGACACAACTATATATGCATATATTGATATTTTATGTAGATAATACATTTATTTTTCTATATATGTAAATGGATATAATATGCTCTCAGTTCTAAACTACTAGCAATGGAAAGAAGTTTTTTGATTTAGTAAAAGCTTTACAGTAAAAATACAAATGATATCTCTATATGATTTTTTTCTCCTTTAAAAACATATAAATGTGAATATCAGTTATGGGAATATGAACATCAATTTATCTCAGACTAGAACATTAATTAGGGCAATCAGGTAGAATTTTATGTCTACTGCAAGCAAGCTAAACTGGGGATCATTTGTGCTGTTGCTGATTTGGCCAGGAAGGGTGTGTGATCTGTTCATCACTTTAGGGAGATGCTACAACTCCTGCTTTTTTGTTGTTATTGTTGTTTTTGTCTGGGATGATTTCACATCAAACCATGAAAACATGCATTTTACTACTTATTTCATTAGATTCTATTAATAATAAAAAGGTAACATAAAAATTTGGTCAGTTTAAAACTCTGTATGAATTGCTAAAACATTTTTTAATGAATATCAAAAATGTTCAGAGATTAATTCAGGATATTAAAACAACACCTGAATAACCAGTACCTTCTTTTATTAAATCCTAATGAATTAAATATTTTCTAGGTTTTCTTAATAGTTTTAATAAGTTGGATGAATTATTGGATACATAATGCCAAAAAAGCATTCCTCCTCCTGAATATTAAAGGTAATTTATGTTGATAAAAAAAATAATTGGTGACCTTCAGTAAGCAAGAAGGAAGTATTATTGAGCAAAAGCACCATGCATACAGAGCAGCACCAAACTGGGGTTTCTACTTGAAATGATAAGCTGTGGAATGAAGCTTATATGGCTGTTCAGGAGGGAGAAAGAGTGAGGGGGTGCATGGTTTAATCAGGGTGGAATGTCCTTGGGCAACAGTCAGTTAATCAGCAAACTGCAGGAGCAGTATATTTGTCCATGATCTGGGACATCTTGGGACTGTTAGCAGACTCTGACACTTGTTGACTTTTCTCTGAGAGGCAGGAGTCTTTGTTGTCACAGCAAAGTATTCTTGGTATGTCAGCTTAGTTCAGTTGGTCTCCTTTACTTCTTCATTGTTCTCCTGGATTAAATGGAAGCTCAAGCAAATCAAGTTGTTTAGGAGTTATTTACCATTCCATTTTCACATTCCCTTCTGTTGGTCAAGGGAGTCTTTTGACTCCCCAAAGACCAAGTATGACTTTACTGGGAGCTTATGAGTTTACAAGCTAGATTTATAGGCGATTTTGAATGATAGGTTATGTACTTTCAAAACATAGCACCAGCATTAAAGAAACCAGACATCTGTGTTTACAATACAGTGATTTACAACAATTATAGATATCTGCTTTTGGCTACTTCAGAAGGCTAACAGGCATCAAGGCTATAAATAAGTAAACTATTACAGTTTTTTGGTATTTTCTTTTGGCTAGAGTGTAAAATATCAGAAGGTCAGCAATTGTTTATAATACAATTCACTGAATTAAAACACATCTGTCATTTTCTCAGTAACAATTCTTCTATATTCTTTTTTGCCAATTCCTTAATCTTGAGGGATTTATGGGAATTGATTATTCTAGCTGCCTCCTTCTGAAAAGGGATGACATCTTCATATTCCTAAGAGTTGGAGGAATGGAACTTCTTAGATTGCCACAGCACATAATCCTTGATTTTGGCTTTCTACTGGACTATTAATGTCATTTCTGCTACTTAATTTTAGCAAGACAGAGATAAAAAGCAGAGACACACTTTAACCATGTTTATAATTATCTACAATAATATAATTAGACTTAATTGCAATATGGAATGAAACCAAGATCTAATCCTTGGGATAAGTTAGCAGTTTTCCTTGAAGCTTTGCATCTTGTGGTAATTTGTGTAATTTGAGACCTGCATAAGAGTAACCTCCCGAATGACTTCTGGACTATATTTAGCATCTCTTAGCCATAGTAACATTATTTCATTTTAATATTTCCCTTATTCACCTGGATAGGATTCTTCTCCAGAAGCATTTTTGATAAATATTTTGCATTAATCCCTTGGCTTTAGGAAGGCTCGTTCTTGGAAGTTTTGTCTCATATAGAGGGAAAGTTAGTAAGTTTAAAAGCAGAGTTTGACTTAGAGAGAGGCCACACTGAGCAACAAGGAGGTTTTTTTCTGAGGATGTCTCTTAGGCCTTAATTTAATCAGGCTTAGTTTTGTCATTATAGAAACAAGGTTTATAAACCTTGTAACATTCTTTTATTATACTTTATGTAAACTGGTAGATTCTATTGCCTGAGATCATGGCAAGAATTCCCCAATTGGGGAATTTTATAGTTTTATGATTTTACCTTAGTCGTTCATGGGACTTTACAAATATTTTTTTCATTTTATGCCAAAAACATTTTGAAATGTATCAAGGTATTAATTAGCATGTATAGAATATTAAGATCTTATTTTATAATTTGGGTTCCATGCTAAATGAAGCTGAGTTACGTGGTTCATATACATTGATTAGACAATTAAATCGGATATTGTGCTACAGAAAGTTTAAAATCTTGGACAAAATAAATCTCTCCTTTTTGGTTTCACACAGAAATTAAAATTTAAAAATACAGGCAATATCACTATTTACCTTGTATTCTGATTTATTTTAGTCTTAACTAGATCATTCTCATCCACATTTCTAATTGAAGTCTGATTCCTTCTTTAGTTTCTTAAACAGTGGCTGTATGGAGTTATCATTTTAGAATTAATGGAGCTTCTTCAGCTTTTTGAGAGCTAGAGAACTTTAACTCTTAGTTTAAGGTGTCACAGAGATATCTAAGTTTCCAGCGAGTTATCAGGATGAACATAAAGAATAAAATACTTTAGTATTTAGGAAAACACAACAACTAAAACTCAGAAACAAATGTGACTACTGCAGGAATTAACAATCTAGGCTTTCATTTCTTTATGGGCACTTTCTAAGTGAAGCTATTTTCAGAAATAAAAACATTTGAAAGTTAACTTATATTGAGCTTGTTAACTATACATCAGAGCAGAAGATTGTCTTGTTTCTCCTTTGCATTTTTTACCAGGGTTATATTATGTCACGGGTAGAATATAATAAACAGAACTTTCTTTCAAAGTTTTTTTTTTCTGAAGATCAAGCTTTGGTCTGTAGTAGACTGTATGCACTTTTAGAGAGGCATCAGCGCAAAACAAGGTAACTAATGAGGAAAATTGGTTGGTTTTTTGATTCTTAACATCTATAAAATAACTAAAACCATGACTAACAACATTATACTGTTGTCTAATATTATGCAGAAAAGATTGTGAAATCTTGAGGAATTTTATATAATCTTTAAATATTTATATGAACATTTTAACCACACAAATTTAGTTAACAGAAGTTTAGAAAATCTCTTTTAAGTTTCATAACACTTTTTAAACATTTCCATTGCAACTTATTTCAAATGAACTTAACTAATTTGGCACCTCACTTTTCAGAAGGGAAGAGAACAAATCTTTTGCAATAGTTTGAAATAAAAATATATTTTTTAGGTTTTGACATTGATAAAGTAAAATGTCAAAGTTGTTTGTTTTCAACATTATTTTATTTTAAAAGTGAGAAGACTTGTTTTTTGTAAACAAGAAATTTAACCTAAAGTATAAGAAGGCCTTCTGATAAAACACAGGCTTTTTACCTTTTATACTCATTATTCAGCAGAAAACTATTTTATAACCATTTACTAAAAACAGACCAATGCTTTTAAGAAACTGTGTCACTTTAACAGAGAGAGAATCAAATTTTAGTTTTGCATAAGTATAATTTTTTAGAGTAAGCCTTTTAAAACTTTATAAATAGACCCATTAAATTTTACCCAACTTTGACAAAAAATCCTTTTGGTAAACTTTCTGCACCATTTATATTCATTCAGGTTTCACCCCACATTTTCCTTTCTTAATAGCCAGTTATTTTATATTAGGACAAAATTACTTTCTTGTTCCTTAATAACAATAAGACACATTCTATATGTCATACATATTTATATTACTAAAATGATTTTTGAACTATCGCCATACATTTTAAAACATACAAATTATCATCAAAATCATCTTTGTCAGGCTTTCTGCATAACCCCTATAATCAATGCAGTACACAATCGGCCATGGTTGAGTGTAAGAGTCTGATGATATTATCACATAATCTCTAAGAAATATTCCACTCTAGTGTGGTGTGTTGGTGAAGAGAGGTTGAATGGGAATTCTACACATGTGCATGATTGTTTTGTAAGTTCACAACTTCTATAATAAAAATATATATAAAAAATAATAATAGGGTGAATTGGGGGGAAAATACACCAAATATAAGATATGGACAATGATTAGTAGTAATATTTTGACAATATACTTTCATAATTTGTAACAAATATTTCACAATAATGCAAGGTGTTTATGGTCGGGTGATGTATGCTAGCCCTGTATGATTTTATGCATGTTTGTATAAAATTTTTAAAAAACAAAATTTGTCAGAATAATGATGCAATTTGTTTAAATGAAACATAATTTTTCATCACTTTAAATACTTAGAAGATGCAACATTAGCTTACTTGATAAGTATTTGGTAAATACTGTATAATCATTTATACAGTATTTAAATCTGTATAAATTTAGAAAGAACATACTTGAAATATTGCTTTCTTCAGTTGGTATTTTATCAGTATTTCAGTGTAAAACATTTACAGGGACACATTTCTGAAACAGCTTTCTGGAGGCAAGTCATGGGGGGTGCTTGCTATCAGGGCTAAACAATGGTTTAATTGCAGGCCTACAAAAGCAGTCAGTGGTTTTCTATTTTCTCTTTTCTTTTTATACTGTTATTTGGTTCAAAAGTTAATAAAATTAAAGCCCCATTTTATTAATGTGACTATCCAGGTTCAATTAGAATTAAAAAGGAAACAGAACAGAGAACATTACTGTTGTTATCCCTGGTTTGAAGTTTTATATTAAAATTCCTTGTTTTTTTAAAATAATATAGTAAACCTGCACAAATGAAACTATGAAAACATGTTTTACACCAGCAGATTTGTCCAAATACTTAAAATACTTTAGTCAATGCACCTTAAAATACCTTAGAGTTCTCATAAGAATTTTCATTTGCTAATTTGGCATTATCATCTGGAGGTAGGAAAATATACATCAAATAAACAGATTGACACAAACCATAGAAACAAAGAAGCACAGAAATATAAAACTCAGTTGTCTGAACCATAATTGTGCACCCTTTACTGCAATTTCTTATTCGATATAAAGACTTAAAAGATTATACATATGGGATTTCATCCCATTCAGCAACTTAGGTTTAAATTTTCGGTTAATTTTCCCTGAAAAAATTAAGTTTGGCTTGAACCAAACAGTGCTATTGTGCCCATTAAAAAATTAGGTTTATCAGAGGTTAGCTTAACCCATTTAATAACACAGTTGCAACTGTTGACACCAGGATTCTTATAGGTATAAAAAATGTCCCTTAGGACAGGAAGTTCCCCTAAGGAGGCCTCAGTTGACTGTTTATTACCCATTATGCCAGGAACAATAAACAAAACAGAGAGATCTTATCTGTCAGTTGAGTAATGAATCCACAAAGGTCTAACAAGGCTATTCACACAACAAAACAGAATTTGACCTCAACTTAAAGAAAGGGGAGTTTGATGATTGTAGTTGGAGCTTCTACCTCACCTCACAAATGTGCTCTTACAGGTACTTGGCTCATCTCCTAGGTAATGGCAGGCAGATGACAGAGCTCTCAATCAGATCCCACTTCTTTTGTTTTTATTTTGAAAAAGGTATTGAAGTATATCATTGATACATGAACATGCATAAACATTAAGGTATAGTAAAAGTTGTGAACTTACAAAACAAATATGCATAACATCATACAGGGCTCCCATTCATCACCTCACCACCAATACCTTACATTGTTGGGGAACCATTTATTATAAATTATAAAAGAGCATAATCAAAGTATTATTACTAACTATAGTCCATATTTTATATTTCGTGAATTTTTACCTCAACCCACACTATTATATATGTTATCATAACCATACAATTTATCTAAATTGTACAATCAATGATATTTGTTACAATCACAGAGTTGTGCATTCATCATTTCAATCAATATTAAAGCATTTCCATTATTCAAAAATAAAGAAAACCAATAAAAACAAACCACTATCATAAACATAGGTTAGTGTTACTAATTACAAACCCATGATTTGCTTTCACCATTTCTATTCATTTCCAAATATTTAAAAGCACCTTGTTTACCAATTTTGCACAGATTAAACCTTAACTTTCCATTGCTAACCCCATTCTATTCTCTGGTGACTTATATTCCAGCTATTAACTCCACGAGTTTGTTGAATACATCAAGTTCATAAGAGCAAAATCATACAATATTTGTCCTTTTGTACCTGGTTTGCTTTACTCAACCTAATGTCCTCCAGGTCCATGCATTTTGACATATGCTTCATGACTTTATTTCTTCGTATAGCTGAATAATATTTCATTCTGTGTATATACTACAGTTTGCTTCTCCATTCTTCAGTTGATGGACACCAGGTTTGTTTCCATCTTTCGGCA
>JAQZBX010059540.1:0-17499 GCA_029593785.1 Cabassous unicinctus
GAAATTTATTGTTTTTAACAGATCCAGCCAGACCAGCCTTAATTAGCTTTAACCAAAGATATGTGCAGTTAAGTAAAAGAAAGTTAACCTATGAGAAAACTTTGCCTAATTATAATAGTAAAAATCACATTCACGGAAACTCACTAGATGCAAATATTCTCGCTGTCCTGATTTTGTGATAATCAGGGTAGGCTAAACATTCGCTGTATTAGAAATCATGCATGTGTCCCCAGACCTAGTTTTTCTCCCTAGGTCTGGTTTTTGGAATGCTGGTGATAAACTAGGCCTGATTTATTGTATGGCCATCCTGTATGGGAAAGGACTGTAACTTTGGGTGTCTGGTCAACCTTAAGAGACATCGCAGGGGGACAGATGTGGTTCAGGTGGTTGAGCGTCCGTCTCCCATATGGAGGCACCTGGGTTCGACCCCCAGGACCTCCCGGTAAAAATTAAAAAAAGAAAAATACAGAAGTTGCGTGGGTCACTAGGCCCTGCGAGCCATGCAGCAAGATGACGTAACAGGAGAGTGACACAAGGGAGAGCCAAGAAAAGATGCGCCGAAAAACCAGGAACTAAAGTGGTGCAGGTGGTAGGACGTCTGTCTCCCATATTGGAGGTTCCGAGGATCAAGTCCCAGTGAGGACGGGAGGAGAGTGATGAGAGGAGGGGGCAGAAAACGTACACAGAGTCACCCAGTGAATGGACACAGAAATAGCAAAATTGGGAGGGTGGATAAAAGTGGAAAAAAGTAAATAAATAAATAAATCCTAAAAACAAAAAACAAAAAACAAAAAAACCTCACTAGAATAGCCCTTCCCTCATTAACCTGCTAAAATTTTCATGTCCCTTCTTTAAAAATGAGGGATTTATCTAACCCAAGGACAAGTTCCTGTTTTCCTCTTTCTCCACAGAACCAGCCAAGATTAGAGAAGCACGTGCAGAACGTAAAATGACCCTGAAACATAAAATACCCTGTGAGCGTAATCAAGTTGGGCAGGAACAACACAAAGAAAACACCAGACCTGACAGAAAGTAAGAGGTCTGACGTTTGACTATATACCTACATCTCAAGATAAAAAAATCAGCCAGTAATAATAACCAATTTGCGATCATTAATTTAAAAGTCTATTAGCGAATCCCAATGTGCCAATAGCGCAGATATCTCTAACCCCTCCTCCCTTTGTTTAATCCAGTAAATATCCCTCTTTTCCAGCTCAGGGAGACAGATCTGAGGAAAGCAACTCCTCCTGTCTTCATGGGGCTAGGCTTTGCTAAATAAACATTTTCTTTTCTCAAAATCCCCGTGTCTACTGATTAAGTCAGAGCACATCAGGTGAGAACTCACTTTTGGTCTGCAATAGATGGTGGAGCCACCATTTCTGATTCTTTGCTGGAGAGTATCTGCTATGAATTAATCCCATTAAGTGTGGGGGTAGTGGTGGGAGCACTAATCCAGGATTTAGGACAGAGATGTTCAAAATTAAGAGTGCATCAGAAAGCCCTTGTGGGAAGCAGATGTGGCTCAGGCGACTGAGGTCCTGCCTACCACATGGGAGGTCCGTGGTTCGGTTCCTGGTGCCTCCCAAAGAAGACAGTGAGCTGGAGTGACAGGCAGGCATGGCAAGCTGACACAACAAGAGACACAAGAAGAAAAATGAGAGACACAAAAACAAAAAAGCAGGGAACAGAGGTTCCCAGTGCCTCCTAAAGAAAACGAGCAAGACAGTGAGCTGATGTGATGGGCAGGCATGGCAAGCTGACACAACATGATGATGCAAAAAGAGACACAAGAAGAAAAAACATTATGATGTGAATATTCTCACTGTACTGATTTTGTGATAATCAGGGCAGCCTAAACATTCAGTATATTAGAAACCACACATGTGTCCCCAGACCTAGTTTTCCTCCCTAGGTCTGGTTTTTATAATGCTGGTGATAAATTAACCTTGATTTATTATATGACCATCCTGTATGGGAAATGACTGTAACTCTAGGCATCTTTGGTCAACCTTAAGAGATATAGCAGGGGGATGGATGTGGCTCAAATGGTTGGGTGTCTGTCTCCCATATGGAGGGACCTGGGTTCGATCCCCAGGACTTCCCGGTAAAAATTAAAAAAAAGAAAAATATAGAAGGCATGTGGGCCACCAGACCCCATGTGCAGGTGCACCTTCAGGCCCCGCAAGCAGGTGAGCCCCCCAGACCCCATGTGTGGGTGTGCCGCCAGGCCCCACGTGCAGGTGTGCTGCCAGGCCCTGCGAGCAGGTGCACCGCCAGGCCCCATGCACAGGAGCGCCATCAGGCCCCATGTGTGGGTGAGCCCCCCAGACCCCACACGTGGGTGCACCGTCAGGCCCCGCGAGCCACACAGCAAGATGGTGACATAACAGGACAGTGACACAAGGGAGAGCCAAGACGAGACTTGCCAGAAAACCAGGAAGTAGGGTGACGCAGGCAGTAAGATGCCTCTCTCCCACATCGGAGGTTCCGAGGATCAAATCCCAGTGAAGACAGGAGGAGAAGGATGAGAAGAGAGGGCAGGAAAAGGACACAGAGAGTTGCCCAGCGAATGGACACAAAAACAGCAAAAATGGGCAGGGTGTAAAAGTGGATTAAAGTAAATAAATCCTAAAAAAAAAGTATAGGGGAGTAAGATATGGACCATAGTTAGTAGTAATACTGTGACGATGCTCTTTCATAATTTGTTAACAAATGTTTCACAACAATGCAAAGTATTTGTGGTGGGGTGATGTGTGGAAGCCCTGTATGATGTTATTGCATGTTTGTTTTGTAAGTTCACAATGTTTACTGAATACTTATTGTTTATGTATGTTCATATATGAATGATATACTTCAATAAATTGTTAAAAAAATAAACAAACAAAAAAAAACATTATGTGAGACACAATAAAGCAGTGAACGGAGGTGGCTCAAGCAATTAAGTGCCTCCCTCTCACATCGGAGGTCCTGGGTTCAGTTCCTGGTGCCTCCTAAAGACACAGCAAGGGCAAACAATGAGGGGGTGTGGAGAAATTTATAACAAAAAGGGGAAGTGGATGTCACTCAAGCGACTGGGCTCCTGCCTACCACATGGGAGGCTGCTGATTCAAATCCTGGTGCCTCCTAAAGAAGACAGCAAGCTGGTGCGATGGGCAGGCACAGCAAGCTGACACAAGAGACAGAAGAAGAAAAACATATTGTGAGATACAACAAAGCAGGGAGCAGAGGTTCCCGATGCCTCCTAAAGAAGACAGCAAGTTGATGTGACAGGCAGTTGCAGCAAGCTGACACAACAAGATGACACAACAAGAGACGCAGGGAGGAACATGATAGACAAAACAAAGCAGGGAGTGGAGGTGGCTCAAATGATTAGGGCCCTCCCTCCCACATCAGAGGTCCTGGGTTTGGCTCCCAGTGCCTCCTAAAGAAACAAGGAAGACAGACACAGCAAGTGAAAAACAACAATGGGGTGGAAAGAAATAAATAAGTAAATCTTTAAAAAAATATAAAAAAGAAAGCCCTTGTTAAAAATGCAGAGTCCTGGGCCCCTGCCCCAGTGGTTCTGGTTTAGGAAGTCTGGGGTATGACCCAGGAATCTGCATTCATCTGCAAGCTTCTGGCAAAAAATCTTCAAAACAGTAGCAAATCTCAAGGTGACAGGCCTGTGGACAAATATTAGGGTTCATCTTCAAGACAGCCCAAAATGATCTCAATTCCTCCCATTTCCGATACTCTCATCCATTCTTAGAGACTAAAGTTCCATCCTTTTGATTCTTATTCTGGGGATCCTTTTCCTTCTTACTGTGTCCCCTTTTTATGTAGTCACTGAGTCTCTAATCACACCTGAAAAAGGCTTTTGGAGACAATAACCTTCTTTAGAACTGACGTCCAATAGCTCATACCCTTCAGTGATAAAAACTGTGATTGTGCATCCATGGGCTCATTCATTCACTTCCCAAGTCAATAGAGAGTTTTTGTTTTTCTGTATTTGTCTCAATGTATCATCAGTTTTTATTTTACATTTCTAGGAAATATAAAATCATGTAAACCTGTGCTCTCCACTATGATTTCCTGGGATGATGGAAATGATGGCGATTTCTCTCAGTATACACTTTCCAGTCACATACTTTGTAATCACAAATGGCTTCTGTTCAGCACTCGAAATGTGGATAGTGTGACTGAGGAACAGACTTTTTGATTTTAATTTTTTCAAGTGTTAAAAGAGTCACTAAAGGTATCAAGGGATTTATAATCTACTTGGGGAGGTAAGACATGGGCATTAAAAGCATAACGTACTCCTAGGGTGCTTATGTACCATTAGGAGTCCCTCCCCCGACCCTTGAAATAATAATATATGCCCCTTGAACAAGAAATTATCAAAAGAAATTTTTAGGATTTTCTAACTCCTAAAAATTCTAACCAAACTTTAAATCAATACTTCATATCCACTGCACCTAATGTATATATTTATGTCCTCTGACTAGCCGCTGGACTGTGAAGATACTACTTATATATAATCCAAATAACTGAATGCTCTCTCCAAGAGTATGGGTTTGTTCTGTTTGGTTCACCATTGTATCCTCAGCTCCTGGAACAGGACCAAGTACAACGGAAGTATTTGACAAATATTCATTAAATGAGTGGACTCAAGTGAGGCTATTGCTTCAGAGGAATATAGAGTTCTAAAAGTTTATGGTACACACCCAGTTTTCAACTAATCCTTCACACTAGCCTAGAGAAACTGAATTGATACATATTGATATACGTGTGCTCCAAATCCCACTCAATCCAATATTACCCCTTTCCCATGAACTACATCCTATGAGGTTTTCCATTTATAGCAACATTCAGGTACCAATTATCTGTTTTAAAAATTCACAGAACTTACCTCCTCCACTTAGATGAACTCAGACTTTGTTTATTCATTTAATTGACACAATAGAGCAACTGATGTGTATGTGTTTGGGTTAACATTAGATTGTATTTCTGTATTAATATATTTATGGAAGATAAGTGTGTTAGGCTTTCCCAGTCTTTGCATTTACACGATTCCTCTTGGTATACACTGATCAGCCATATGAACTAGAAATTTTTACTCAACCCTTTTCCACATTAAATGCATCTGAGTTTTCCCTATGGGTTCTCTGTGACGTAAAATAAGACATAATTGATTACTGAAGGCACTACCACATTCACTGCATTTGTAACGTTTCCCTCTCGGGTAAATTCTCTGCTATCTCCTAAGGGTGCACATCTGGCAACAGGCTGTCCCACGAGAACAACGTTCCTATTTGCCAGGAGCCCACTGATATTTAATGATGTCTGAGGGGTTATCGAAGGCAGCTGCACAGTCACAGTATTAACAGGGTTTTTCTCCTGCCTGAGATCACTGGTATGCAATGAGCTATGTCTCTCTGTGGAAGGATCGTCCATCTTCACTGAATCTACATGTTTCTCTCTTGTGTGTATTCTCTTATGTTTAACAAGGCAAGACATGTAGGCAAAAGCTTTCCCACACTCCCTGCAGCCATAGGGTCTCTCTCCTGTATGAGTTCTTTGATGTACAATGAGCTTTTGCTTCGTGGTAAAGGCTTTCCCACATTCCCCACATTCAAAGGGTTTCTCTCCTGTGTGAATTCTTTGATGTTTAATGAGACCTGACTTCTGGGAACAGGACTTTCCACATTCACTGCATACAAAGGGAGTCTTTCCTGTGTGAAATCGCTGATGTGCTATGAGGCATGTCTTTTGGATGAAGCCTTTTCCACATTCATTGCATATATATGGTTTCTCGCCTGTATGAATTCTCTGATGCACAATCAGATTTCCTTTCTGGATGAAACCTTTTCCACATTCATTGCATATATAGGGTTTCTCTCCTGTATGAGTTTTCTGGTGTATATTGAGCCGTGATTTCTTGAGAAAGGCTTTGCCACATTCGGTACATTCATAAGGTTTTTCTCCTGTATGTGTTCTCTGGTGTTCGGTGAGCATGAACTTTCTGGAGAATGCTTTCCCACAAAGACTGCATCTATGGGGTTTTTCTCCTGTATGAATGATCTGATGATCAGTGAGCCAAGACTTCTTGGTAAAGGCTTTCCCACATTCACTGCATACATGAGGTTTCTCTATTTTGTGAGTTTTCTGATGCTTAATGAATTGGGACTTAATACCAATGGGTTTTCGATTTTCAGGGAATTTAATTTCAGTATGAAGTTGTTTATGGTTAGCAGGGAGAAATGACTTCCCATCTCTATTAAGCTCAGCAGTGTTCTTTAGTTCATAGCTTCTGCTCTGGTTGACTAAAGTTAAATTTGACTTCATCATTTTTCCATGTAAAGGAGACATATCATGATTTTGCCTTAAAGAAAAATGATGGTCGCTCTGATGAACAATATTTTCAAATGCATTACACTCATGGCATTGCTCCATTCCATATACACTGCTTTCATTTTGTGAGTTTGTCAGCTGATGATCATCAACTTTCCAGATTTCTAGGAAAGAAGAGAACAGTGACTCCTTCAATCACCTTGATTTGGAATAAACACATTTTAAAAATGCTTTGATGTGAGATGGATCTATAGTGACAACCCTAGGATATGAATGTAAATAAAACTCCATGTTTAATGTTCCTTGCACGTTGGCAAAAATAATATTGTAAACAAACCAAAAGGTAAAAGCAGTTAGTATACAAACAAGCTTAGATAATTCTGAGTAAATACAGATTTGGCTGCTTTCTAAATAAGGCCGTGCAAAGCATAGAGAGATTGAAATATGAGCAAGTCACTGTAGGCAGCAGAACACACAAGTTGGAGGGCCACATGATCCAAACTGGTGGACAGATTCATTCATTCCACCAACCCTTACTGAATAGGTACGATGTACCAAGCAAGGTGCTAGCTATTGTTGGGGATACACAAATGTCTCCCTTACGTTTAAGAAGCCGACATCTAGTTTGGTAAAAGCACCAAAAGCAGCAAAGAGAGAAATAGAGAACGCAGCTGCAGATTGTGGTAAGTGGTTTGAAGGAGCTATGGATGGAGTGGAGAGAGGTGGAGGAAATCAGGATACATTTTGGAGGAAGACAAGGCTCACTCATGGATTTGCTGTTGGATGGGGAATAAAAAAAGTGAGAAATCCAGGATTATGCCTAAATATTTGGCTTGAGCCACTGGCTACAGTGCCTTTCAATAAGATGAGGAATATCATTGATGAATAGAATATGGAGGAAATCAAGCACACATTCTGAAGCAAAACCACTTTAAGATGGTGTGATGGTTAGGCTAATGTGTCAACTCGGCCAGGTAATTGTGTCCAGGTGTTTGGTCCAGCAAGCACTGGGCTAATTGTAATACAAGAGCATTTATGGACTTCAATCACCAGTGAGTTTACTGCGTGGATGGCTGATTACATCTGCATCAATCAGGGAGATTACATCATCAATGGGTGGCGCTTTTATCCAATCAGTTGAATGACTTAAAAGGGGAAGGAAGTGATTTCAACATTCAGAGAGAATTTCCCAGCTCTTCGTTGGACAGGCAACTTCTCCCAGAAACTCAACGACCCTTCGTCGGACTTTCATCGGAGCCACTGGTTTGCAGCCTGCCTGTGGAGCCTGGCCTTGTGCATCCCCACGGTTGCGTGAGAGACTCTTTTAAAATCTCATATTATTAACAGATATCTCTGTTGATTCTGTTTCCCGAGAGAACCCTGACTAATACAGATGGTTATTGCATAGCTAAGTACAGACATAAAGCCTCTGAAGGATATATAAATCTTGAAGAAAGTCTTTACCGGAGACAATTGAGTATCCAAACATTATTTAAGGACAGAGAACTGGATAAGGTCATGTTCAGAGAACATGTGGATTAAAAGAAGATGAAGGCACAGGACCAAGGTTTCTGTCAATCTAACATTTAAGAAGTTCAGAATTGGAAAAATCCAATGAGGGTAACCAAACATTAACCATCCTGATGAGGAAAATAAGCAGACACCACATTTAGAACCCTGGAGAGCAGGTCAAGTCTGAATGTTCTATTCTCAATATTTTATTTTGACTTAACTGTGATAGACTCAGGTGGTGATTATTTTCCTAAAATTTGCCTTTCTTCTTCATTCTGTAGACACAATCAAACCCACTAATCTCACATGTATTGGAAACCTCCTGAAGTCAAGCACCCCAACCATTGTTCTAGCTAGAACATTCTCCTATATTCCTCGAGGAAGAGAGAATCAACAATTCTTGGGGATTATTATGACAGGGCAGTGGAGCACATAATCTCCAGAGGCAGATGACCTGCTGCACTGGCTGTGGGAACCGTCACCTCTTTCTTCATGCTGAACCTTACAGAGCCAAATTCCTTCCATTTCAGCTTCTCTCTCATACTCATCCCTACTGACAACCCAACCCGAATCTTCCTCCTCCATCTCTCTTCTCCATCACAATAAACGGCAACTCTACTGTTGCTTCATCTGCTTCTATCCAAAGTGATCCTTTAAACGTAAATGTCACTCCTCTACTCAAAACTCACCAATGTTTTCTCATATCACTAGGAATTCATTCAAAGTTTTGAAATGTGACCCTGTGTGACCTGCCTACCCCAACCCCAAGCTACTACCCCAATGACCTTAACTCCTGCCTCTTTCCCTCTTGCTCACTCTGCTCAGTCCACTTAGGCTTCCTGGAAGTTTCTCAAACATACTCCTACCTCAGGCCTTTGAGCTTTCTGTTGCTTCACACTGGAGCACTGTTCGTCCAGGCAGGCTACCCATGTCCCTTATCCATGTACGCAAAGGCATCTTATCAAAGCAGCGTTCCAATCCCTAAAGGCATACCACCAAAGCTGAGCACCAAAGCTGTACAGTCATGCTGCTTTAACGTTCCTTAGAGCAATCCCCATCCCCAATCCCTACCATCAACCTTCATCCAGCCCTTCCTCTCACAAACCATATCTACTTTGATGTCAAATCCCACCTGTCCTCCTTAAATTTATCCCATATCTGACCAACACTCATCCTTCTACCCATGCCAGAGTCAACCACTTACTTTTTTACTACAGCAATAACTCCCTCCCTGGCTTTCCTGCTTCCACCCCTGCCTGCTAAAGTCTTCTTTCCACAAGTAGCCAAAGCAATCCTTTTAAAAGCTAAATTACATCATGTCATTCCAGTACTCAAAACTCTCTAACGTTTCGTCACCTCATTAGGAATAAATTTTATTATTCTTAATAAATGGATTAAAGGCTCTACCCGACTCTCCCCTTGCTCTGCCACTGCTATCACTTTGGACTCATTTCTTACCATGTTCCTGATAGCCCACCCTGCTCTATCCACATTGGCTTCTGTGGCAGTCTGAACAGAGATATAGATTATGTTTGTAAACTGGTCTGTTCCTCTGGGTATGATATCCTTTGGTTGATTTAAATTCAAAGGTTTTAAGCGTACTTAAATCAATTCAGGGCCTTTGATTCGACCACATCAATAGGGTATGGCTCAGGGTTGAGTCCCCATCCCCTTGGGCTATATAAACAGACAATCAAGAAGACACACAGAAGAAGATACAGAAGTAGGCACAGGAAGAAAGAGGGCTCCACAGACATAGAAGTGAAGAGAACTTGGTCATTTCAGTTCTGCAATGTGACAGAAAGGAGAAGGCTCCAACAGCTAAAGCCCTGGGAAGAGCTGAGCCATTCGCCTGATAGTTTGCAGCTGAAGAAACCAGAGCCCTGAGCAGCTGAGAAGGTCCAGAAAGAAACGAGCCCTCCAGCCTGCAGCTGAGATCAGAAGAAGAGGGGCCCAAGGAGCCTTAAGAGGAAGAGGAAGGCTCAACCTTCATAGAGATCAGCCACCATCTTGCTTCAACACATGGCAATAGACTATGGTGAGAAAATACCTCTTACGGGACCTTGAGTTGGACTTTTTAGGGACTTATAACTGTAAGCTTTTACCCCAAATTTCTGGTACTTTGCATCAGCACCCCTTTGGCTGACTAATACAGTTTCCTTAATGTTTCTCAAACACACTCCTGCCTTGGGCTTCTTTTTTTTAAAAAAAAAAAGATTTATTTATTTACTTTATCCATTTTAAACACCCCCTTCTCCATTTGCTGTTTTGTGTCCATTCGCTGGGCAATTCTCTGTGTCGGTTTCCTGCCATCTCTTCTCATCCTTCTCCTCCAGTCTTCACCAGGATTCAATCCTGGAGACCTCCGATGCAGGAGAGAGGTGTTCTGCCACCTGCGCCACCTCGGTTCTTGGTTTTCAGAGCATCTCGTCTTGACCCTCCCCTGCGTCTCTCTCCTGCTACGTCATCATCTTGCTGCATGGCTCCCGGGGCCTGGAGGCTCACCGGCACACAGAGCCTGGCAGCCCATGCGCCTTCTATATATATATATTTTTTTTACCGGGAGGTCCTGGGGATCGAACCCAGGTCCCTCCATATGGCAGACGGACACTCAACCATTCTAGCCACATCCGCCCCCTGCCTTGGGCTTTTAAACTTGCTTATTCTCTCTATTTGGACCACTCCTAACCCAGGCAACCTACTAACTTCCCCCACCTATCTTCTCAAAGGCACCTTATCAAAGAGGAGTCCCTTTCCTAAAAGACAAGTCCCCAGCTGTAGCACATACTAATCCATTATACTGCTTTATTTTTCTTCACAGCACTTTCACCCCTAAATTTTACCCCAGATTTGAGTATTTATTTTTTATGAATTTCATGGCTCCTCTTCCTCTTAGAACAAAAGCTCTTGATAAATTGTTTTTGCTCACTGCTGTTAGCCCCAGCATTTAACAGGCTATCAAAACATAGTTTTTAGGGAAATGGATGGGGCTCAAGGGACTGGGCTCCCATCTACCATACAGGAGGTCCAGGGTTTGATTCCTGGGGCCTCCTGGTGAAAAGCAAGCTGGCCTGTGCGGCAAGCAGGCCCGAGAGGAGAGCTGGCCCACGTGGAGTGCTGTTCCGCGTGGAGAGCTGGCACAGCAAGATAACGCAACAAAAAGAGACACAGAAGAGAGACAATAAGAGATGCAGCAGAACAGGGAGTTTAGGTGGCTCAGGAGATTGAGCACCTCTCTCCATTCCGGAAGGTCCCAGGATCGGTTCCCGGTGCCACCTAAAGAGAAGATAAGCAGACACAGAAGGACACACAGAGAGCAGACAGCAAGCGCAAAGCAATGGAGCAGGGGGGAGAAATAAATAAATAAATCTTTTTTTCTTTTAATTAAAAAAACCAACAGTTTTTAAAGGAATGAATCAAAGAAGCAATCACATTTATGGAATACATGGGGGAAATTTTAGGAAAAAGACAGAAATCTCTGAATAAGCAAGATGATACCATTTCACGAGATCACACAGAGGAATTTCTATGTCAGATGACAGGGAACATGGTTAACTGGGACCCGAAGTCATCAGAACATAATGGGGGGTGGGAGGGGGGAACCAAAGCTTCAGGTAAGTGAATAGAGTGGTAGCATCTAAGATGACTTAGGGGAAAGATCAAAATTAACAAATAGCCAAAGGGATTAAACAGAAGTAGACATGAGTTGTGATCTGGTTTAGGCTGGAACTGAGAATGTAGATGTTAAAAATGTCTTCTCTAGTTAAAAAAAATCATCGGGCACAGCAGAGACCTTTAAAGAAGCGAGCTCTGCAGGTAGGGGACATTCAAAGGAAAGCCAAGATGGGCAGACTTAAGATATACAGACTTAAGGAGAACTCAGTTTTCTTACAAGAAAGATCATTTTAGTTCTTTGCAGTTACTGGGAACTCATAGGGCAGCTACTGTTGAGACAAGTAAAACAAAGAACTGAAGTCTATGTTAGACAATATTAAGGCAGATGTCAATCTGGGGGTCTCCTCCAAAAAACAAAAGGAGCTTAAGTCATTTGAAGGAAACTTTGGAGGATTAGGAGAACAGAGGAGAAAATGCAAAACAGAACTTTTGAGAACCTCAGAGTAGGCCAAAAGAGAAGCTAAGGGGCCAGATAAACGCACACCAGTTCGCTGTGGGGTCTTAACAGCTAAAGCGGGGTTGGATGTTAGAAAGGGAAAGGTTATTACCCAATAATGCAGGAATGTTCAGCCATCAGAAGGCAGTGATGAATCCAAAATTTTCTCTTTGGAGAGAGGACAGGAAGGTAGAATTTCAAAGCAAGGGAGGTGAAGGGTATGAAGAAGGGAAAGATTGGTGAATCCCTGGAAGAAGAGAACTTTGCAAAAAATCCAACCCCTCAAATCAAGATGTAGACAAAATAAACAGGGATCAGAGCCCAGAAGAGAAAAAGGGGTATCGTTTTTTTCTAAACTCCTACAAAACATGTAGACATCTCACATGGGGAGAGAGAGGTGGAGACGCTGTTCATGTGTCCTCAGGCATCCTTCGTGGCTGCAATGCCTCTCTGCGTGGCTGGACTGGGACTTCCACTACCTCCCCCTTGCAGGGCCTCTTACTCACCCATGTGAGCCCCTCGATGGATTTCATCTCCTATCGTCCATGGCGGTTCTCCTCGTTCTAACTTGGAGAGTGCAACTGGTTTGCTAACTTGATACCCTGTTCATGGGAAAGGATACATAACTCAGACACACCCACTGGGACTGGGAGCTGTAAAGACTGCAAACTCGTTACATTTGAGGACCAAGCAACTGACACGCCTACAAAGCAAAGGCTTTTCTCCCAGAAGGGAGAATACACACGTTTATCTGGGGCCAGAGAATGGACTAAGAATCTGTCAGTACAGAACATGGCAGATGCTCCAAAGCTTTCTGCAGCTGAGACAGGAGAGGCCGCGGACTGGGCACCCTCGAGTGATGCAGGGAAGCTGTCCTCACCCAGTGACACCAGGTTGCTATAGGTCTCCAACATCACGTCCAAGAACAGGTCCTTCTGAGCAGGGCCCAGCAGCTGCCACTCCTCCCAAGTGAACTGCACAGCCACGTCCTCCAATGTCAGCGATTCCTGTAATCACAGAGGCCCCTTTAATGGAGTGATTTCCTTTTTATTTTTCTCAACTTTTATTTTTTGAGAGCAGTTGTAGGTTTACAGAAAAATTGGGCAGAAAGTACAGTGTTCCCATATACCCCCAAGTGATTTCCCTTTGATGACTCAGAGGAAATGCAAAGGAAGTTGTTCTCCTCATCTCCACTATATAGGCAGGATCTATATCCCTAGGGTTGTTTTGGTTTTTTTAATTAATTCATTGTGGAAGAAGCAAAACCCTAATAAAATATTCTGTAAATGTGCATTGAGTCATGCAACCGTTCATCAAATTAGAAGTTTCTACAATGTATAGCTGTTAAATCCTCTTGCTACCTAGAAATGTCTCTCATATTCACACCACACACACACACACACACACACACACACACACACAAATATGGCCCCTATCTGCTAAGTCATAAACATATGCTAGTGACATCAGGATGAATAAAACATGTTCCTACATTTAACATGAGCCTTCACAGCCAATGTCAGAGATCCATTGTGAAGATATTCCAGATGCCAGAATTACAAGAAATTATATGTTCAATAACCATGTTTGGTATGATGAAAGGAATAAAAGAAACTATCAAAATGTTTAAAGAGGGGAGCGGCTGTGGCTCAATTGGTTGGGCTCCCGTTTACCATATGGGAGGCCCCAGGTTCGGTTCCCGGGGCCTCCTGGTGAAGGCAAGCTGGCCTGTACGGCGCAGTGAGCAAGCTGGCGCAACAAGATGATGCAACAAAGGGAGACAAGCAGACACAGAAAAATGCACAGCAAATGGACACAATGAGCACAAGCAGCAAGCAGGGGATAAATAAATTAATTAATTAATTAAAAATAAATAAATACATCAATAAGTAAAAAAATATATATATATATGGGGGTATGTGTGTACAGACACATATATGTATATTTACAGGAGGGTTAGCAGCGTATTAGAGACACTAAACACATAATTAGTGAATTGTAATGTACAATTGAAGAAATTACCCAAAAGGTCGCACAAGAAACAGAGAAAATATAAAGAAGAAGCTAATAAACATGGAGGATTATGAGGTCTAACATATGACTATCTGTAAATTCTGAAAGATAAAATAGAGGAACAGAGAAGCAATATCCAAAGATCTAAAAGCTGAGAGCTAGGAAGGCTCCTTCCTTTCCGCGTGGCGGCAGCCGTCAGGGTAAGCCAAGATAGATGCTTACAAATACATCCGGGGGGACAGATGTGGTGCAAATGGTTGGGTGTCCGTCTCCCATATGGAGGGACCCAAGTTCGATCCCTGGGACCTCCCGGTGGGGGAAAAAAAAAAAAAAACATCCAGGAGCTGTGGAGGAAGAAGCAGTCCCACGTGATGCGCTCCCTCTTGAGGGTCCGCTGCTGGCAGTACCGCCAGCTCTCTGCACTGCACAGGGCCCCCACCCCACCAGGCTGGATGAAGCGCGCAGGCTAGGATACAAGGCCAAGCACGGTTATGTCATCTACAGGATTCGAGTGTGCCGTGGTGGCTGCAAACGCCCCGTTCCTAAGGGTGCGACCTGTGGCAAGCCTGTCCATCATGGTGTTAACCAGCTGAAGTTTGCGTGAAGCCTTCAGTCTGTTGCTGAGGAGCGAGCTGGATGGCACTGTGGGGCGCTGAGAGTCCTGAATTCTTACTGGGTTGGTGAAGATTCCACATACAAATTCTTTTAGGTTATCCTCATTGCTCCATTCCATAAAGCTATCAGAAGAAATCCTGACCCCCAATGGATCACCAAGCCAGTCCACAAGCACAGGGAGATGCATGGGCTGACGTCTGTGGCCGCAAGAGAAGTGGCCTTGGAAAAGGCCACAAGTTCCACCACACCATTGGTGGTTCTCACCGTGCAGCCTGGAGAAGGCGCAATACTCTCCAGCTCCACCGTTACCGCTAATATGTAAGTAATGTTTGCTAAATTCATACATAATAAACAATTTAGGACAAAAAAATATATATAAATGAATAAATAAATAAATAAAAGCTGAGAAATTCTCTGAACTGTTTAAACACCCCAAACCACAGACTCTGGGAACCCAACAAATTCCGAGCAGGAATTCTACACTAGAACCATCAGGCTGAAACATAATACAGGCATACCTTGTGTTATTGTGCGTCACTTTATTGCACTGCGCAGATATCACATTTCTTACAAACTGAATGTTTGTGGCAACTCTGCATCAAGCAACTCTATTGGTACCATTTTTCCAACAGCATGTTATTAACATTTTGGTGGTTCTTGCAATGTATCAAACTCTTTCATTATTATTGTATCTGTTATGGTGATGTGGTCAGTGATCTTTGACGTTACTATTGTCATTGTTTTAAGGTGCCATAAGCCTTGCCCATATAAGACGGGGAACTTAATTGATAAATGTTGTGTGTGTTCTGTCTGCTCCACTGACTGGTCGCTCCCTCTTTTTCCTTCTCCTTGGGCCTCCTTATTCCCTGAGACACAACAATCTTGAAATTAGGCCAAATAATAACCCTACAGTGGCCTCTAAGTGTTCAAGTGAAAGGAAGAGTCTTTGTAGGGTTACAGCCGCCACAGAAAGTGATTCCTCTGATGGATCTGGGCAAAGTAAGTCAGAAAACCTTATGGAGAGGATTCACCATTCTAGATGCCATTAAGAACATTTGTGATTCATGGGAGAAGGTCAAAATATCAACATTTACAGGAGTTTGGAAAAAGTTGATCCCAACTCTCAGACAACAGTTTTGCCAATTTCTTACCTCCAAATCTGTCCTCAAAACACCAGTGCAGCTACCTGTTCACTGAAAACTCTTTGAAAGCAGTGCAGTCTTTCCATTTTCCTAGGATATTTAGTTTTATTCCTGAATAAACCCAGACTCCAGCAGGCTGAGTCCACGGGTTAACTTGAGTTGGGCCCCTGTGTCCACTGAGTTTGCCTGCTCTAGCCCCACAAGGGTCCCTGAGGAACGCTGGGAGAAGCACCCAAAGGAAACCTGCGTTTGCACTGATGAGACAGCTGCTGTTCAGGATGCCATTCATCAAATCCCCTCTAGAAGGAACAATCAAATTTCCTGAGACCAAAGTGCCGAGAAATACGATCATCCTCCAAGGAAAAGACCTGCTCTCTCCTCAAAATCAGTGTGTATCAAGCAAGTTACAATGACTCCCTTGTTGTGCTGACTGTTGAGATGAAGCTGACAGCTAATGGAACCCACAGCATCCTCCAGTCACACATTATGTTCCAACAATAGTCATTTAGTGTTAACTCTTGTGGAAAATACATTGCGGAGCAGACTTTGTCGGCTGTTGAAGTTAGAATCTAAGTTTATTTCTCTCTAGATCCTGCTTTTACAAATTTATACTTTTCAGATGGACTGAATTGATTTTTTTTTTTTAAATGGCCTCTACAAATCCCTTGGGGAACAAAGGAAGGACTAAAACAAACCAAAAGTCACCTGGGCCTTGATCATTTTCTTCAGTTCTCAGGTGGTGGCCAGCAGCTGAGATGCTGTCTTTGTGTCTTCTGGATCTGCTCTAAATTTCTGGTGAGAAATCAGTCTCCAGTCAAGTGTGTCCCCAGAAATGATGAAACCCAAATCCTGGAACTTCCTCCTCCTTCTTTCACTTGATTCTCTCGCTCTTGGGGAGTCAGGACCTGTGGGCTAAAGAGAAAATTGCATTTGAGTGGTACATTCCTTTTGACCCAGGTGCTGTCACTGCTTTGGGACATTTGCCTTTATCCAAGACCCCCAATATTCCTAACTGTCCCTTTATTTGGTGTCCTAAAGATTTTATATCCATAGGCAATAAAATTTAAGATTTTGAATGTGGAAGAGGCATGCCTTTTTTCTGTGCAGCGGAAGAGGGGTGGCTGTGAAAGTGGAGGTGGGAAAGGAGATCCAGCATAGCACCACATCTCAGCAGCAGGTGAATTCTCAGGCAGATTACTTTTAAGAAAGAGATCATATGGGGGGAAGCGGATGTGGCTCAAGCAATCTGGCTCCTGTCTACTATATAGGAGGTCCAGAGTTCAATTCCTGGGGCCTCCTGGTGAAAGGCAAGCTGGCCCGTGCGGCGAGCTGGCACAGCAAGATGACGCAACAAAAAGAGACACAGAGGAGAGACAATAAGAGACGCAGCAGACCAGGGAGCTGAGGTGGTGCAAGAGATTGAGCGCCTCTCTCCATTCCAGAAGGTCCCAGGATTGGTTCCCGGTGCTTCCTAAAGAGAAGACAAGTAGACACAGAAAAACACACAGAGAGCAGACAGCGAGCTCAAAACAACGAGGGGGCAGGGAGAAATAAATCTTTTTTAAAAAAGAGAGAGAGGAAGCAGGTGTGGCTCAGTGGATAGAGCCCCCGTTTACCATATGGGAGGCCCGGGTTCGCGTCCCGAGGCCTCCTTGTGAGGGCACGCCGGCCTGAGCGGTGCGGTGGGCTGATGCAGCAACCTCACGGCAGGAAGCGGGTGTGGCGCAATGGATAGAGCACCCGTTTACCATATGAGAGGCCCCGGGTTCGCTTCCC
>JAQZBX010059541.1:0-17499 GCA_029593785.1 Cabassous unicinctus
CCGGGAAGCGAACCCGGGGCCTCTCATATGGTAAACGGGTGTTCTATCCATTGCGCCACACCCGCTTCCTGCCGTGAGGTTGCTGCATCAGCCCACCGCACCGCTCAGGCTGGTGTGCCCTCACAAGGAGGCCTCGGGACACGAACCCGGGCCTCCCATATGGTAAACGGGGGCTCTATCCACTGAGCCACACCCGCTTCCCATATTGTTTTAAGCCACTAAGTTTTGGGATAATTTGTTACACAGCAATAGATAACTGATACAGTGGATCAGAAACTGATGCCTGCCCTGCCTTACTCTATAGGCATCTCATCTTGTTTACAGAAGAGGAGCAGTAATTACTGGCATGTTATCACCTGCCTGTAGAGTGACTGTGGATTTTGTGTATTTTGACGACCAAAAATGTCTGTAGATATTTCGGTTGTCTTATCTCAACACTGAGGTCAGTAGAGGATGACTATAGTTGAAAAAAGTTTCTGCTTTATTTTGGGTTCCTGGTTATGAAGTTGGATGTAAAGGAAGCTGTGATGCTGGAGAAACCTTGGCCTGCAGCACTGTCCCCCACTTAATGCAGGGATAGTGTGGTCATAGTGGAGTCACTTCTCTTCTGTTATTGGAGTCTGCCCATTGGTAGCACTTGTTACATGGCTGCCCCCCTTTAAAAAAAATCTAAACGCAATTCAGCTCATTTTTTCTGAGACTGGTTGCCCCACAATGGCCTGGAGTGTGTATAGAACATGTTTAGAGTCTTACCCATAAGTCTGAGCACACAGAATAAGGTGCACAAAATACAGACAAACAAAACTAGTTAGTTACCTTGGGCAGCAGACCAGAGTCAGCTGTGTAACCCTCATCTTGGCTCATCAAGAAGGAAGAATGCAGAAAGGTGTCTCTACATGAGAACATATTTTAAACTTGAGCTCAACAAACAGGGCTTGGAGACCTGAAAGGATCCTTCCTGTGAGAATGGTCATACTGGCTTTGACAGCCCTTTGCTAAATTTTCAGGTAATTTGCAAGCTGGTTGTTAAACCACTGATAACTTGAAATTAGCCATGGTGGGAGTATTTATTACCATGGGGTTTGGCAAATGCGCCAAAAGCAAATGCTGAATGAATGTCATGAGATGTTTACCCATGATACAGCAAAAAACGGCACTGAGGAATCAGAAAGTTAACTAGCAGAAGCATTATGCGTGCCCTTAGCACTCATGGCTCATCAGAAGTTTTCATAAAAGCATCTTGATTGATACTTATGTGTCAGGCACTTTGAAAGTACTCAACATTGATCCACATGTTCTCACAACCACTCATTCAATAAATATTTACTGACGATCTGTTCTGGGATATAGCAATGATAACTGATAAAGTTTGACTTCATGGTGCTTGCATTCTCTTGGGGCAGGGAGACAATAATTTGTGGTTAAGCTGAGAAGTATTGTGAAGAAAATAAGGGGATGAAGTACTAGCGACTTAGATGGGCACTACTTCAGAAGGGATAGTCTGGGAAGGCCTTTCGGGGTGAGGTGGCATTGTGAACTGAGACCGGATTGACAGAAAGGAACCAGTCACGTGAGGATCTGGGAAGGCTGTTCCAGTCAGAGGGAAAAACCCTACAGGCTAGGAGGAAGGTAGTATTATTTTTGCCTGTTTTACATGGGGAAACCAAGGAGCAGTGACATTAAAAAGCTTGCCCAGTGTCACTTAGTTAGCAAGTGATGAAGCTGGGATTTGAATCAGGCTGACTTCAGAGTTATTAAACATTTTAATTATATGACTCTTCTAGAATATCTTTCCCAAACTGTGCTCCACAGAACAGCCATTCTGTGGGATGCTGACATGTGTTTTGAGAGAAAAAAGGCTTTAGGCCAAATAAATTTGGAAAAATGCTAGATTCTACAGAGTTTGCTACAGTACCCCTTGGATTCTTTAATATGCACAGGTGCATTTTTCATCTCTAAGAAGGAGACTAAGGAAGACAGAGCTTCTCAAACTTATTTGGCTTGCTTTTCTTTGGTTGCACTGATATCCTTTGTAATACAATTTGGAAAACTGCTCTTCTAGGAAATAAAAATTGTGCTTTTAATTTTTGACCTATAAATATATAATAATTTACAAATGATTGTTCACCATGGCCAAATAACTAGATAATTTCCTTCATTAGTTATTCTAAGGCAAAGTTTATTGTAAGCTATTTCAATATTCTCTACTGATTTCTAGAATGTTCTATCCAGGTAATTTTTATTTTTTAGTGGAAAAATCTGGCTGACCATTTTTGGTATTAAACTAGTAAGAATAACTCAGCTTGAATAAAGAAGTTTCCTGACCTCTGTTAATTTAAATATATCTAAAACAGGGTTTAAAATGTACTTGAGGTTTTAAGTTCAGTGTGTTGCTGATTTCTTTTCCGCTATACACAGTTTGCTGAGGTTGGAGCTAGATGGTATAATGCTGGGGAATGGTGTGCTAGTGGTTTTATGATTTATTCTGAGGCAGAAGTGTTGGGCCTCACATACACCCATCTCCTGGAATTCTGGCCTTGTTTAGCCCATTGTTTCAGGAGATCTGGAAGTTGGCAGGAGTTGCACATGGGTTGGGTTGGGTTGCTTTAGTGTCTTGTCTTTCAGTGGTCTGGAAAAGGCTGACGGTAAAACCACTTCTTCGCTTGGCAGGAAGCTATGACAACAAAAGGGTAATGATCTCAACTTATTTGGAAGACTAAAACAATTGCAAAAGACCTACAACTGATGTACTAATGTGAGCTCAAGGGTTGGCTGAAACTCAGCATTACTCACTAGTATTGTCTGATGCATTTGGATACAGGTTGATTTGATAAGACATTGTTTGATGTGGTAAGAGTTTACCTTATTCTTTAGCTTTTTCTGCAGAGAACATACTGTTCCATGAAAAGGTTTTAGTAACTGAGGTTCCAAAATAGTACTGATCTCATTAAAGAAAAATGGATTTATAAACCAGGATCCTCCTATACTCAGTATTTTCTTGACTGGTCTTGTAAAAAAGAATCAGGGTCTTTGGACTGACTGTGCTGTAAGATGCTTGAAGAGTAGGATATATGCTTTTCTTTAATGTTTGTTGATCCCCTCTGCTAGTCCCTTTGGGCAGCTTGACTTTGTTTGGTGGTAGGGACAGAAAAGCACTCAAGTCATTGGGGGCCACAGTTGCTACTAACCCAGACCAAGCAGAGCCCCCAGGAGACTGGGTCTGGGCCTCACCTCATGCTGTGGGATGGCAGGCAGGAGGGTGAGGCAACCTGAATTCTTGGGCTCCTGGTTTACTTATCCAGGTTCTTCCCAGGCCCATTGGGAGATCCATCGAGGCAAAGGCTGTGACACAAAAGTTCTTGAGCTCATAGACCTTTTACTGAGGATGCAAACCTCCCCCTTATATTCTCTGCCCAACTTTTAAACTCAACCCTGGTCTCCTGCTCTCAAAACCATATGGCCTCTTTCTCTTTAACAAATGCTTGTGTCCAATTATGCTGTCTGAGCTATAATTTTGCTAATGCTGGCATTTCTAATTATGACTCTACAAATTCAATACATTTCATTTATACCAGCAAAATTTACCACAGAAAATACCCCCAAACACAAGTGACCACATAAAGATAACTTTTTACATATACGATCTTATATAAGGGTTCTTTCTTATACACATCACAGAACCTAACAGTCTCTCCCTGTTTTAATATAGTAACTTTCCTAACAGATCAGTATAGTCCATCAGTATTCCCAGGTGTCAACTATCGCCTGTAGGTGCTCAAAAAATATTTGAATGAGTGAAAAGATGGTTCAAAATATTTTGTGGTTTATTTTGCCAATATTGGAAGTATTCCTAAGGATTGTATATGCTCCATGTTCTTTACTGTTTTCCCTATCATTGCTATGTGTTTGTAGTGGAGCAGGTCTTTGCAGGTAACCTTAACTGGAAATTTCCTTGAATTTTTTAAAACCTGTGTTGGGCATTGTTGGGCACATGTTAAACAGCCAAATGCACAGTGCTGTAGGAGCGCTCTTGGAGAGTTTGTGGTTTCATTCAGGGGTTCAGATGGGCAATAGCAGAAACACCTCACACTTATTAGACTTTTTCAGTGCCAGCAGTTGTACTAAGTGAATGCTGTTATCTCTCTCCCATTTACACTGGTCAGGAAGCTGAGGCACAAAGAGGCAAGTAATTGTCGTCAGTAACACAGGCAGCAAGTGCTGGAGCCAAGGTCATAAACCAGGCAGACTGGTTCTAATGGCCATCTGTCCCCAATGGACTCTAAGGCTTCTTGGGGAGGTATGCTCTGAGGGCCTCAGTGGCATTTAAGCTGTGTATCTTTGAGGCAGGGGAGCTAAGGGCTGGTTTCATCCATGGCAGGATGAATCTTCAAAGTCAGGAGGAATTTCAACATATAGGGGTGGTGGGGGAAGCATGATGAGGAGAAGAGATGGCCTGAATTAAGCTGTAGAGGTGGGAAACATGGCACAGTGAGTTTGGAGCAGCTGAAACTCCTCCTGTCAGGTTAAGAGGGGAAGGAAATAAAGCTGAACAAGTGGTTTGGGCTCAGATCACTGAGGGCTCTGAGTACCTGACACAGGAACCTGGCATTTAATCTGTGGGTTCTGGGAGCATCTGCTCTGGAGATTAGTATGACCAGAGGAGATGGCCAATTGATAGTGGATTGGGTGAGAAGAGACCAGAGGCATAGAGTGGTTGTTCAGGTGACTGGACTGTGAATCTGGATGGTAGCCACAGAAGTTGAAGGTCATCTCCGTTGACAGGCAGGACCTTGACAGCTCAGGAGCTGAGTGGGGAGCTGCGAGGAGCAGACCAGTGCTGTGGGCTTGTGTGTGGGCAGGTGGTGGGGCAGTGGGCAGGCAAAAGTTGTCATTGGAGGGGCTGAGTTTGAGGGAGACTTTGCACATCTTGTGTTGGGTGAAATCCTAGAGGAGCTGTCCAGCCAAGGTTGAGAATGTGGGATGAGCAGGCAGAGGTAAAGAAATGATTGTGATGTTCTACCCAAATGCATAAGGTATTTCTGACCATTGGTCACAATTATTGTTTATTTCACACTTATCTGATAATTTGGGACACCAAGTCCCCAGTTTCTGTGATTGTTCTGAAGCCTGCTTGTCACTTACTCCTACTAGTATCGTAGGAGGACACCCCAGGAAACATATACTTTGCTTGCATGCCTCTTTTTTGGAGTAAGCATTTAGTTTTGAATGTGATATCTCTTTTTAGATTACATGGAATTTTCATTGACTGATGCCAACTTGATACAGATTCTCTTTGTTCTCACTGAGCTCCATTTTCTCCTGCAAGCACTCGGTGCAGGATGAGTGCCAACAAAGTATTTTTAAGAAAAGCACTCTCTCTGGACCCCTGATTGACAACAAATCTGAAAGCAAGATTTGATAACCTTTACCCTCTCATTTCTGATGACATAGGGAATGTATTCATTTGCCGTATCTCTAAATTTTAATAGTCTTTAAAGCTTGAGCATAGCATGCTAATTTGAAATGGTTCAGGTTTTACCCCATATTGATTTTAGTGAGAGTAGTTGGCTGCTTTTTACAGTAACAGAGACTGGTGGAGGCCCAGGGAGCCATTAGGCACAAGGAATTTTGGAACCTGCTGAAAAAAGAAAGTGGCAGGTTGGGGGTGGGGTGGGAGAGCATCAGAGAAGGGAGAGAACATCAGGAGGCCAAGCTGGGAGGGATGCTGGTTATTGCCCTTGTCTCCTAGGTTCTCCTGAACACCTCCTGAACATTGGAGAATGTTCTTTTGGTGTTTGAGGTAATGTATCATTATCATCATTTGGTAAAACAGTGCATCACAATAAAACTTGAGCAGTGAGAAAGTACTACAGGCACTGAAACTGTAGATTCTTTAGCATGTTTCATATACTGCAGCAGCGGAAATTTGAAACAGGCTAGGCTCTACCAGGGTCTTATCTGTCTTGAGTAGGAACATTAACTAATACCTACATGTTTCTTAGTTTGCCAGGGCTGCTATGACAAACACAACACACTGGTTGGCTTAACTGATAGGAATTTATTTGTTCACATCAAGGTGTTGGCAAGGCCGTGCTTTCTCCAAAGTCTGTAGCATTCTGGTGATAGTAATCCTCCGTCACACGGTAATCTCTCTCTCTGGTTCTCGCCCTGGGACCAATTTCCTTTGCTTCTGAGGATTTTAGTTCTGTTGGATCAAGGCCCACCCTCATTCACTTTGGTCACACTTTAATAATAGCATTGTCAAAGGTCCTATTTCCAAATGGGTTGACACCCACAGGACCTTGGGTTAGGACTTGAACATGTCTTTTGTGGGGGCATAATTCAATTCCCAACACATATGTAGGAAGCTTTATAGGGAGTAGACTACATTGCATATTAATGATCTTATCTGATGTCCCATCAACCCTGTGAGGAAATTGATGCTCAGAGAAATTAAGTAATGACGACCTGTAACATTTACTGGGCACTCACTATGCATGACTGTGCAAAGCTCTTCCCAGGGAGTGCTATTTAATCCTCCCAACAGGAGTTTGAGGTGGGCAGTGGTTTTCCTGCTTCTCAGATGAGGAGGCTGAGGCCCTCATGGGTGATGTGACTGGTCCAGATTCCAGTGATCCAGTGATGGAGCTGGGATTCGAATCTGGGGTCTGTCAGCTCTAGCGCCCTTGTTCCTAACCACTTCTAGATGCTGCCTGGGATTCCAACCTGAGACAGAGTAGAGCAGAAACTAGAATTCTGGTCTTCCAACTTTTTGTTCAAGGGATATTCTCTCTTTAAATGCAAAAAAAGGGAAAAATGCAAAAGGCCCTGATTTTTTTTTTTTTTTTTTTTGGTGCCACATTTGGTCAGGGCTGCTGAATCTGGGACTGTAACTCTGTGAAGTCACCAAGCAATGGAAAGGTTAAATGGCACCCATGTAGAAGGTAGTTTTGGACTACGTCTCCTGGGTCCATTTGCGGCTCATGAAGATGAAAGTTCTTGCTTACAATACCAAGAACAGTCCTGCACATTTTGGCCTTCCATAAATTCCTAGGGAATGGATGACCTTTTGAGAGCAGGGAATAAGGAAAAGTGAGTGGCACTTACAGTTGGACCTTCCCCATTTCATCTGTTCAATGTTCTTAGTTTTCTATTTCTATTTTTTTAACTTCATAACTACCCCATTGCTGAAAAGAAATGCTTTGCCTCCCAAAACTGACTTTATTTTTCACCTAGTTGTTCTTGGGTGTTTTGGGTTTCTCTCTGGCAGCTGCGAGACATTAAAATTGTAGTTCTAACCTCCCAACAGGGGCCCCCACTTCACCGCTCTTCTAATTGCCTAAAATTTGGTAAGGCAAAATCTGCTCTCCCCACTACCCTCGCTTGGATGTGAAAGGGCCTTCTTTATTTGTGTTTTCAGTTTGGCACATAGGTTGAAGGGTGTCTTAAACATTGTGGGTAGAGCGTTATATAAAGCAATGGTAACAATTGCTGAGCAATTACTAGGAGTGGCTTATGGTTTCAGTGGCTGCAATATATGTGGTTTATAAAAAGAATGGGTTAAATCCCCTTTACTAAAGGAAACATATAATTATATGTGAGTAGTTTTCTCTTGTATAAAAAGGAAAAAGAAAGGTGAATGAGACTTTGGATGAAAATTATAAAGACTTACTACTCATTTAGAAATGGAGTTGGCAAATTTGGCACACTGCCTTGCTTTTTTATAGTATGGGAGCTAGGAGTAGTATTTACATTTTTAAATGGTTACATTTGAAATGGTTCTGTGAGTACCTATATAATATTTTCTATTTTGCCCCTTGACCAGCAAAGCCTAGAATAATTGTTCTCTGGTTCTTTAAGAAAACGTTTGCTGGTCCCTGATTTAGATGATAAGTAAACATTTTTTTTTTTTTTTTTTGTAAATCAGGAGGTTGTTAAAAAAAATAAAGCCCATGTGTAATTAGTTATATTTAGAGTATCAACTCTCACTGCTTTTTGTTTTTCAATGAGATAGTTTTTTTTTCTATCATTTCTGCCCATTTTTCTTTTACAATTATTAGACCCAAGATTTGACTCTCTAGATTTACAGCACATTGGGTATTGCCAGTTATCACAGACGTGTGCAGCTCTTTCAGGAGGGGTGGGTATTCAGAAGGGACAGCGTATATAGTATTCTATAACTTAAACTGTAGAGAGCAATGGACATGGCCATTAAAACGCCAAAAGAGTTGGGAATTCCTGATCTAATTAAAGCACAGGGCTTCCTTCATTTTTTTTTTTTAATGTCTGTGTTTGTGGATACTTTATAGGCCTTTGGAATTAGTGCTTTAAAAATCTGCTGTTGCTTTGAAGGAACTAACCTGAAAAAGAAACTGTGTGTGTATATATGTCCTGTTAAAAAGTATATACACACAGTAATTGTTAGTGTGCCATAGATTTGCTAGATTTTCCTATGGAAAGTGTTCTTTTTCAGGTAAAGGCTGGACTGGTCAGGGTGACAGCAGAGCTCTCACTCACCACTCTCTACCCCTCCTTGTGCCCCCAAGACAGATCTCCCTGGTTGTCTTTAGGTGGATTGCCAGCCTTTTGAGCATTTTTTTGGGGGTTGAGGGGGGACAGACCCTGCCTGTTCCTGGGGTTTTGCTTCCTTGGTGTAGCCCAGGGTTTCTCAACCTCAGCACTGTTGACACTGGAGTGGCATAATTCTGAATTGTGGGGGGCTGTGCTTTGCACTGTAGGTTGTTTAGCAGCATCCCTGATCTCTAGCTTCCAGATGCCAAGAGCAGCTATCCTGCTTGCTGACAACCAAAAATGTCTGCAGGCATTGCAGAATGTGCCTTGGGGGCAACATCACCCGGGCTGTGAACCTCTGGTGTAGAGTGAGTGACACAGCCTTATGGTTTTTGGCCTGTGGCCATGGTACAGAGTAACTCCCAGCCCCACCTGCTTGAAACTCTGCTTTACTGAGGAAGGCAGCCCTGATCACGACACTTCTTGACCAAAGACTGACCGCAGCGGACTCAACTAGGAAACAGATATGCCAAGGAGGTGGAGGTGTAGGTTTGAACTGTACAAGAAATAGGAGCGAGAGAGAGAGAGAGGGAGAGGGAGGAAGAATGCTGTTTTCAATTTACTCCTTCCTTCCCAGGAAGTTTCCAAGGAAACCTTAGGCTTGGCAATCTGGCAAGCCCTGGAAAATAAATCTAAGGGAGAGAAGGAAGGGGTGGGGGTAAAGTTTTGATTTGAGACACAATGTGGGAAGGTTGGGACTTTGTAAAAACAAAAGATGTTTGGTTCTCAGGAGTATTGATGGAAGTAATAATTATTGATCTGAGAAGACACACAAACCTCTTTTTGGCTACTGGATTCTTTCTTAATTTGGCAGTTTCCCTGCTTTCCCCAAAAAGGCCTTTGAGTCTCCCTTTCTGTTTTTTTAAATAAACATCCCCCGTTTGCCCCCCTCCCCAAGCACCACACCAAACTTCAGAATAATTTGGAGTGTGGTGGTTTTATCATGTGGAAATGCAGCACAGATGTTCAGAATTACCTTTTCTTTCCCCCCTTTAAAACATCATGGCCACACATGCTTTGCTCTAAGTACTATTAAGTATTTTTATTATTACTATTAAAAAACCTTGCCTCAGGCAGAGAACCACTAAATCTCAAGTAAAGGCAAATATTAAAACAGCAGCAAGTATTTATGTGTATCGCACTAAAAAATCTGAACTCGTATTTGGCTTTTTATGCAATTGAAACCTTTCATTTTCTGACCCACTTGACCAAGTCCTCTAGTTTTACACTCTTCTCCTGATGTGAAAAGTTAAGTTCAAACTTATCTTTATACTCCTCACCCCCACATTTTCCCTAGACTTGAGTTCTTCTCTTTACCTTAACATATATCTTTGAACTCGGCTTAATCACATAATGAGGTTTGATGGGAGGATTTGAACTGCCAGTACGAATTGGCTAGTGCATGTTTGTAAAAGTTATTAATGGAGCAGTGTTTTCCTCTTGCAGAGAATCCCGCAGATGCGAGGCAGTTTCTGCCTTGTCCCACTGCTGTGTGCTGGGGCCGGTAGTCATTTACGCAGAGAGTGCTTTGTCAACACCAAACACTTCCCCCACTCAGAAACCTGTGGTAGAGATTAGCTGCCATTCTAAGCTTAGCTAAGTTTATTAGTGCTGGTTTCTTTTTATGTCTCTTGGCCAGGCTTAAATATATTTCTTTTAAAACTAAAAAAAAAAACCAACCAAACAAAAAACAACTCTTTTCATTTAATCGCTTGAAGCCAGAATGAGAGCTTCCTCATAACCTATGTGTGCTTTTTAGTGTGCTGGAAATTAATCCTGGTCTAGACAAATGATCTTCTTTAAAGCATTGCTTTTTCCATCCACACCCAGAGAGGAACTGCATTCCAAGGTGAGTGCGGAGGAGGCCTTGCCTGTACTGGCCAGGATTATGCCTTAGAAAGCAGTAATGACTCTCAACGTAGGTATTCCTCTGTATTCCCCCAGACCTTCATGATACCCAGCTGTGTTCCTGCTGAGGGTCTCTGTTGCAACACTTTTATGATGCATTTCAAGAATTAGATGGTTTTAAGGACTCAAGCTTCAGTTGCTTTAAAAGACAGAATGCTGCACAGTGATTGGATCCTTGCCAACTCCACACTGGAAACTTGAGACACCTTAAAAACCTGCCAGGCAGAAACTTCTGCAGGTATTGTTAGGATGCCTCTTAAGCAACTGTTACAGGTAGCGTGGTCACGGGAGTTTAGAGATTTGAGGATGCTTGTGCCAAGTGGGGGCTTGTGACACATAGGATTCTCCAGAGGATGGGAAACCATTTTGAGAAGCTCATCGTTTTCTCTCCCCCCTTTCCTAGGCTGTGGTTATCTTTGCATGCTGGCCCCACAGACACAAATGTGCTGCTCTTTGCATAGAAGACTCAAGGAGAATGGTCTCAAATCGCAGCAGCACCTCGAGGAATCAGTGTGGCACTGTGTATCTTGAGGGCTCCTGGGCTTGTCACGTGGATAGAGGAAGGCTCGTGAAGTCTCGTCTTGGGAGGCCCTGGCAGGGTGCTGCTAAGGGTGTACATCATCATCATCATCATCACCACCACCGTTAATGGAAGACTTCCTAGATGCAGACGTGGTGCTCAGTGCAGTACTAAGTTACTCCTTGGAGTAACCTACAAGACGTAGAGCTGGCATTGTCTTATTTTACAGACAAGCAAACTAAAACCAGGGCTGTTAAGTCCCTTGCCCAAGATCTCACAGGGATTTGACCTCAGAAATGAGAATCATTATACCATCCATTGTCCTATAGAAAGTCAAAATAACTTCTAGTCATTTCTTCCTACCCGGTTTCTCTCTTTTCTGATTTGCTTTCTTTCATACTTTCCTTTTCTATTTAGGTTTCTCATCTGGTTCCTATTATGACTTCATTTAAAATCTTATTTTTCCTCTCAGTATTTTGATTTCTCTCTCTTTTATCTTAACCTCAATTATTTGCTCAATCATTTTCTCCCCTTTGTGTTTCCATCTGCATTGTTTTATGGGGTTAATTGTCTTTGCTGTCATATTTCAAATAGCAGTTCTGGGCTTTTGCAAGAGACTTGAGAATGCTGTTGAAATTTACAGGAGATTTCTGGCTTAATATCATTTTAATCAGCTGCCTTTTCTGCCTCCTACAAAACCCTTTCATCCACCTCTGTGAGTTTGCTTTTTAGTCTCAAATGAGATGACCTATGCAAAACACTTTGTACAGGGTTTGGCTCAACAAATGTCATTAATGTTTCCTTGAATAAAGGTGAGGAGGGGATTAGCAGAGAGTTGCCTTCACATCATTTGGTCTCCTTGTAAAGCAAGTCCATGCTTCCTTTACAAACAATTGATTTGTCTCTTCAGAATCAGACCTTGCCTTGTGGCATTTTATAGGCCATTTGTTGGGTCACAGGTGTTTATACTGAGCTGTACACACTCAAGGTTGACCTCTCCACCACTCCAGTTTCACTTTGTAATGGCTTCAGAATATTATGGAGTCCATTATATATTGTCCACAGGGCTTGAATAAGGTAACTTAAATGCAATAGATGCCAATATGTATTAATTTTCACACATAGTGGGTGCTCAATAAATGTTAGTTTGCCATGATTTATCTGTGTCTCCTCTCAAGACTGCATTCCCTGAGAGCAGAAATCACGTCTTACTCTCTGTTATTAACACCAGCATCTTGCACACATGCAGGTGCTCACTGTTAGTTTATTATTTATACATCCCTGCCTCCTGCCAAAACTTTACACTCCTCGTGAGCAGGGTTCATGCCTTACACATCCTATGGTTGGTGAACAAAGTGGGTGTTATATATAGAAAATGACTGGGGAGACGATGAAACATTTAGAAGTTATTACAGCTTTGGGAATGGCTTATAAAAAATTCTTACCATAGAATATTTCAATGAGTTGCTTATAAGCACTGCTTACAATAGCTGTCCTTTATTGAGCACTTACTTTGTATTGGGCTCTCAAGTGAGTGCCAGGCACTCATTATAAATTGAATCCCAGTTAGAATGTATCTCCATTTTACAGATGAGGAAACTGAGCTTCAGAGAGGTTGTGACTTTCTCAAGGTAATGCTGCTACTATGCTAGAGTTAGAATTTGAATATGACTTCTTTCCACTCTTACTTATAGAAATAATCACTTCACATAGTGTATTTCATAACCATGGCAATAGTAATAGTAATTCCTTTAAAAGGATATGAAACCTAATTAAACATATACTGAGTACCAATTTTGTGGGTAATTCTGTCCCCAGACTGAACCTCTCTCCTGAGGATCAGTACCATATATGTAACTGTCTAACCTCCTTGTAGGTTGCAGAGACATCTTCAACTTAGCCTGTCTAGAAGAGAACCTCTTGTCTTGCCCCTCAACCCGCTCTTCCTCCTGTGTCCTTGTCTTGCTGACCTCTGTCACTGTGCACCTCTTGATGCACGCCAGACAATGGGAGTCTTCCTCAGTTTCTTCATTACCCTTGTATTAGTTTCCTATTGCTGCTGTAATAAAATGCTACAAACTTAGTGGCTTAAAAGTGACACAAATTTATTTGCTTACGGTTCTGGAATTTAGAAGTCTGAAATTAGTTTCACTGGGCTAAAATTAGGTATCAGCAGGCCAATGTTCCTTTTGGAGGCTCTAGGGGACGTATTTGTTTCCTTTCCTTTTCCAGCTTCTAGAGGCCACCTGAATTGACTCATGGCCCCTTCTTCCAACTTCAGCCCACCAGTGTAGCGTCTTTAGATCTCTCTTTCTCTGACCACAACCGCTGCTGCTTTTCTTACTTTTCCTTCCCTCTGATTCTGACCTTCCTGTCTCTTTCTTATAAGGACCCTTGTGATTCCATTGGGCCTACCCAGTCATCAGGATGATCTTCCCATCTCAAGTCCTGAAACTTAATCACACCTGAAGTGTCCCTCTTGCCATATAAGGTAGCATATTCACATGTTTTGGGGATGAGTATGTGGATGTCTTTGGGGGACATTATTGAGACCATCATACTCACTATGCCCACTGGATTGCTAAGTCCTGTTTATTCTATCTCTTTGGAGTGTGCCCATGTTTTTTGCTAAGTCCTGTTTATTCTATCTCTTTGGAGTGTGCCCATGTTTTTTTATTTCCTGGTCTTCTGAACCAGTCTCTCAGCTTTGTCCCACTTGTAGTTTATTCATCACTGCTACCAGGTTTATCTTTGAATAATGCATATCTGTCCTTTCAATATCAGGCCCTTCTGGTGTCTTCTCATGATAGGACTAAGGTCATGCATTCCTGGAAGTTCACCACAAAAATGGGTCTGCATTCTTTTCAGTACATCGTATCATGGAGTTCATGATGGTGCTGTGTCTCGTTACTGTTGATATTGCTGGTCTGAGCTCTGTTTGGGATATTGGCCTGGAAAAGGATTGTTGTCATTGTCATCAACATGGCTAACATTAATTGGTTACCTATAGTGGGCCAGGTAATGTTCTAGACACTTACATGCAGTAACTTGTTTAATGCTCACAACAACCCTAATGGAGTAGAGCCTCTTATTACAGATGAAGAACCTGTTTCAAGGATGTGGGTTACCTTGCCCAGAGTCACAATCAGGGTGGTCTCAGGGCTTGTGTTCCTGTCAGGCTACACTGCCTCCTGTGTGTGTGTGTGTGTGTGTGTGTGTGGTGGGGGAGTGGGACGGGGGTGGGGCTAGTGCAGCATTCCAGGTTGTGAGGGTGTCTCACGAGGCAGTGGCACTCAAACTCTCTCTGTAACCAGCCCCCATGGTAGCACCCTTCACCTGTACCCACAAATTAGGAGCTATTTTTGAACATCTAGGAGACTGCTCTTGAAGTGGAATTAGGGTGCTGACAGCGGAAACAGACAGAGAGGGGAATGGAAGAGGATGCCTGGAAATAGAAACCATGTTGTATGGCAACCAAAAATGTAAAGAAAGAGAAGGTGAGAGGTATCAGAGAGAAACTGGGTGTTTTAGTTATGTGACAGGGTCAGTGACAAAGCCCATGAAAGTCATGAGGGAGGCAGAGTTTGAGAAGGAAAGATGAGTTTGACATTAGAAGCCCAGGCTAGAGAAGTTAGTTTGGGAATCATTTGTAAGAGGTAGGGGTCCATAGCCCCCTGGAAGGAAGGAGGGCCCAATGATAGAGGCTGGGGGTAGATCTGTGTTTAGGGTACAGAAAGTATAGAAGTAAGACACCAAGACAAATATTCGAAGAGGAGTTAAAACCAGACAACTGAGCCTTCAAGGACAAGAGGGTTCATTCATACATTCACTCACTCAGTCATTTTTATGGAAAGCCTTCAATTCTGAACTATATCTTGGAGGGGACACTGAGAAGAGAAAGACCTGGTCATAGGGGTTGTGTTAAGGTAGGTTAAGTCTGGGTCTCTAGGGGAGAAGAGAAGTTCACCAATAGAAAAGGTAGGAAGGACAGAGAAATGGGTAGAGTTTGGGGCCTGATGCATTAGCACACATAATCCTTCTTAGACCAAGAGAAAGGCTATATGAGTTTAATCATAACTTAATTTACTCCCCAAATTAAACTCAAATGTACAGTCTTCCTAAAAGACATGCTATAATCAAACAATATGACATTTAAAAATTTATTCCACAATGAAGCATGATTACTTCAGTTAAAATATTAAACTTGAACTAGCTTTATGGTGCTATGAACATTAAAGATCCACATGAATATTTGTTCACTCACTGAGTTTTGGGAATGGAGTGGGTGCCAGGTGTAGAGCAGCCCAGATGCCAGCACGATTTTGATGGTAGGCGGCAATAACTAATGCTGGACAATGAAAGATGGTTTCACGTGATCCTCGACAGTGGGGTAAATGTCTGGGCTGCCACAGCAGGAAATTATAAAATTTGCATCTGAAAATAATCTTATCCTTTGCCATTTCAATTGTACCCTCCAGTGCCAAGAAACAAGGACCTTACAGAATCTCCAGGCAGTTTCTGAAATTCTTCTTTGTAATCAGCTGATTTTATTTTCTTCAGTACAAAGGCAGAATATTGCTGAGGAAATGAAACTCCATCGTGCTCTAGCCGTCGGTTGCGTGATACAGACCTTTCTGTTGGACTTTAATGAGAATTTTTGAAATACTGGAGTTACCTTTGATTTCAGTGCAAGTTTGCAGAGCTACAACAGCTTTGGGAGACGTTTAAATGAACTTGGGACTGTCTAAACAGGGTTTCTCAGTCTCTGCACTTTGGATATTCTGTGCTAGAGAATTCTTTGCTTGGAGGGAAGGGTGCTGTCCTGTATGTCACAGAAGGCTTAGCAGTATCTCTGGCCTCTACCCACTAGATGCCAATAGCACCACCATTCACAGAGGTGACAACCAAAATGTCTCCAGCATTGCCAAATGACCCCAGGGTGGGGGTGGGGGTTGCAAAATCATCCCTGATTGAGAATCACTGGTCTAAAGCCTGGCTACTCAAAGAGTGGCCCAACTACCAGCAGACCATTGGCATCTCCTGGGAGCTTGTTAGAAGTGCAGAATCTCAGGCTCCACCCCAAGCCTCAAGAATCAGAATCTGCATTATAGTAAGATCTCCAGGAGATCAATGACCCAGGTCTGAGAAGCACCAACCTAAAGCTCTGAGTGTAACAGAGGGGTAGTGAGCTTTGGAACCAGGCATTGCTTACTGTTACTAACTGCGTGATCTCGAGCAAGCTGTTTAATTTCTCTGAGACTCAGTTTCCTTCTCTGTAAAATGGGACTAAGAATGCTTGCTGTGTTGTGAGAATAAAAGCAGCAAGAAGGGCACCGGTCCTTATTAGATGCCCAACCAGGCTGGCTTCCCTCCCATTCTTTATAAAGCTGGTATGTTTTCCTTGGCCCTGCTGTGCTTGCTGTTATTTGTTGTGATGATATAGGAGGGTGAGGAAAAGTAATATGTCTTGGGTTTGTGCTCCACAAGTAGAGACAGTCATAAAAAATCTGCCTGTTTACTGATTTTTATTTTTGAATTATCTATTTTCTTTTAGCCGTGGCTCTTGTGGTCTGGCCCTTTCCATTACTTGTGAAACTGGGATCCTGTTTCTGGTAAACTCATTATCCTGGGTCTTGTGAACTCTTAATGGCCCCATTTAAAGGCCAGAATCTAAAGGTGGGCAAGGTGAAGTGGATGGCAGCTAAATGTAAAACTATTTAAGGAGGAAGAAGCTCACATAGCAAACTTGGTTCCTTTGCTATAGCAACTGGATTTTGAAACGAGGGTAATTATTTTTATGACCACTATTAAAATTTTTGGTTATGCAATATAAGGATAAATATTTTTGCCCTGGGAATGAACTGATTGCTCTGGGACTGCAAATTTTTCCCTTTTTTCCTTTTTCACACACTGTCTTTGCCTTGTTAGAGCATGTATTTTTAGGTTTCTTGTCCTGATATAGCAAGAATAGTTGTTTTCCTGGCTTTGCAGTGATCTAACCTGACATAGACAATTGTCTCTTTTGGCAAAAATTATTTATTTATTTATTTTTTTTTTGTGTTAAATGTGTTTATTACATGCCAGGCAATGTCACTTCATCTATATTATTTCATTAAATACTTTGTGAAATTCATATTTTTATCATTTTACAGGTTTTTTTAACTGTTCACACACATAGGAATGGATTACCAAATTTAAATGATACATATATTTACTAAGGGATGAAACAAAAATTTGAATCCAAACAAGTGTATTTTACCATTTAATATGTATAGACTCTTTTTTTTTCGCTTTGAAATAATTTTTTTTTTTGTAAAATGCTATATAAATACATATGCATATATGTGCATTTGTTTACATAAATGTTATTATATATATATATATATACATTTTTTAAAGGTGCCTAGATTACCCAAATATTACTCAGAAACTACAGGGATTCACCCCCAACAACACCCCACACAACCATTCCCCATCCGTGTGGTACAACACCCGCAATG
>JAQZBX010059542.1:0-17501 GCA_029593785.1 Cabassous unicinctus
AACAAAGCATACAGTCCATCCAAAGTGTACAATCAATGGTATTTGCTATAATCATATAGTTGGTGCATTCATCACTTCAATCATTATTAGAGCATTTTCATTACTTCAATAATAATAATAATAAACATAAAACAGACAAACAAGAAAATTCCTCACCTCCCAATCTCTTTATGTTTCTCCCACTGTCTGGCTATTCTATCCAAAGTGTGTAATCACTGGCTTTTTTTTTTTTTTTAATTTTTTTTTTTATTTGTAAAAAGGGTATTGTTAATCTCTCATCCCTTTATGCCCTATCACTCTCTTCTTCCCTGTTTGGTTTTCTATCTATTATTATTCTCCTTCATCTCTCTTTTTAAAAATTATCTCATTCTTTCCCCTCATTCCAATCTTTCTCTCTTTAACTGAATTTTAGGCAGAGTTCAAAATATGTGTTATTTTTATTTAAAGGAATTTTAGGCTTTCTCATTTCAATTTTAAGTGGAGAACTTTAAACTTTTATAATTTATACTCCCTAGTCCTTAAATAAAACAAAATCCAAAATGTTTTCTATTCCTTCAGTTGAATTTGCTCTCTCTGATTGAATAATAACACCTGGCCATTGATTTATGGGTTATTCTTCTGATGTTTTTAATTTAATTCACTTGTTGCTTTAAAAATGGTTTGATTTGTGTTTTAAAAATGGTTTCTAACAGGAGGTTCACATCAATAATTTTCTTGCTTTTTAAAAGTAAACAAGCTTAGGTTCTCCCCCAGAAGTTTTATTTCATCATTTCTTGGGTATGCCCTGGCATCTGTACTATTTCAAGTTGCACAGGTGATTCTTTGTTAGACCCTTGTTGAAAATCACAACTGAATACACCTTCTTCTCTGACTTAGAAATTATTTGGCAGCAATAGGGACAAATGACACTTAGCTGCTTTTTTACTAATACATAAGTGGAAATTAGACCCTTTAATTCCCTAGAGTTAGTTCCTGATATTAGATATAGTGCAGTGACCATATCTGAAACCTAGTTATGGAAGAATTGATGTTGGGCTTTATATAGTTTGACACCATTAAAAACTGTGTGTTCAGCAAGCCAGCAATAGGTGGCACTTAATGAAGTATTCAGTATTCATCTAGGCAGATGAAGTAGAAGACACACTCCTTACCCTGTGGGACTTTGTAGTGTGTCACAAAGTTCCCTTGAAAGAGAGGTACTAATGAATTTCAAATTCTCTTTGACTTATCTTAAAGAGATCAAAATGATGAGTGCAACGTATGGCATTTGAGAGCTGTGGAGACAATTAATACTTTGAAAACCTGATAAAGGCAACAGCACTGCTTAAGCAGCTCTTTGGTCTCTTTGGCTCAATGCAGAGGTGGTGATAGCTTCATTTTGTTTTTAGCCTTTGTTTAACAATTTAATAAAATTAACAAATACACATGGTAAAAAATTCAAGCATTTTTTCCCTCATCCCTCCAACCATTCCCTGGGCATAAACTGCCTCCTCCCCTGCCCCCCCCCCTTTTTTTTAGCTTTCCTGTATTTTCCTTCTTATCTCTAATATGCTTAAGTCTCATTTTCATTTCAACTTTAAGTAATATTTTATTTTCTTTTTTTTTTAAGGCAAGGGAGTAAAGAGTTTATGAAGAAACAAGAAAAGAGATAGCACACACCCACACGGGTGTGGGCATGCTACAGGGTGAGACGCACGCATGGGGCCCCGGGGTCAGTCTTTTCAAGGCCTTTCCTCCTCACCTTTCCCCATATTAAGGAGGGATCCCAGCTATTTGCTGTCCTGATTGGTTGCCTTTCTACCTTCACCTATCAGGTGAAGGCCTGATCAGGGAGGCCTTTCTGTTTGGAGTTATCCAGAGCTTCTTTTGAGCCCGGGAACTTCAAAGGGGACCTCGTGACCAGTGTCTTGGTGGGCTTTTCGGCTCTAACGGTTATAGCTGTGTTCTCAAGCAGCTGCCTTCCATCAGGGGGCTTCCCGGCAGAGTCCCCTGGTATGTTCTGAGCAGGGGGTCCCAGCTGTTACGGCTTTATTCTGACCAGCCACCTTTCTTCGTTCATATACTAACCTGCCTCAACTCCCCTCTGAGAATTACACACTTATTCTTGAGGGGGAGCTAAAGGGCAATGGTGACTCTTCTGTAGCTGCTTCCTGCTGGCCAGGGCCAGTAGTAGTCCCTGCCGGATGGGATGTGAAACTTTCTGACTATTCTATTGAGGTTGAGGGAAGGCAGGTCTGGTACTGTGGCTGGAACCGGATGAAATCCCTGTGTGATTAATACCTTGTTCTGGAAGGCATTGATTCCGGAAGAAATAAACTTAGAATTTTGAAGATACATGGTCCTACTAAAAGGATAAAGAAGATGGTGGTAAGCGGCCCCAAAAAGGGGGCTAGCCATAACATAGTGGACCATGGGAGTGAGAAAAGCCAGGTGCCTCCAGAGGCTACATCCTCCCAAAGTTGAGATTTCAAATGTTGTCTAGGACTGTTCTGGAGCGATTTACATAGAAACAGTATTCCTCCCTGAGGAACAGGCAGGTTCCTCCCTGTGCTGTTGTTAGCATGTTTAGGGCTCTGTGATTTTATAGCACCACAGAAGCAAGGGAGTCTATTTGTTGTCTAAGGGCTCCTAAGGTATGGCTAGTTTCCTCTATGCTGTTGGTTAACTCTAGGGAGAGATTGTGATAGACCTACTGGGTTTCGTATAAACTGCCAACAGTAATATTTTGTAATATGTTTTGTAATATGAATGATGAGGAATTTATCTTATTTATCTTATTTATACAAACCCTGGCCTTTCTACTCCTTTCTCGAGTTCCCATCACTTTTATATTTAGTATTACTATTGGCTGTATTTATATCTTAAATAGCATACTGGAACCTCTATTCCTTGTTGCTTCAACTTTGGCCAAGATGTTTTGACTCCGTTTGATGTCAGATAAGGAAATCAGCTCTCCTCTGTTCCCTCATCTCTCCTCCCCATTTTCCTGTCAGCTTATGCCAGCTAATCGATTAGTTTTACATTAACAATGTTTAATACATTTATGTACTGTTCTATAACTATATTTATATTTTACCTATGTGTTGGCAGTAGACATATTTGTAAAATGTCAAACCAATATGATTTGTTAAAAATATTATAAGTAGGAAATAATTTTCATTTTAAAACAAGAGGTTTGACCCAGAGAAGGAAATTAAACCTCTCATTTAACCTGTGCTATTTGAAGACTACCTCAGGCTCAGGTGGACCCTCTCTTCTTTAATTCCACCAATTGATCAGATTCATTCCCTATTTTAATTTATTTCTAAAGAGTTTAATTTGTACTGTTTCTTATATTCCCTGTCCTCTTTGTTTTAGATTTATTTTCTTTCCACATCCAAAAAAAATTTTTTAAAAGAAAAGATAAAAGGAGAGCCAAACTTGAGTCTTTTTACATTTGAAAATATGTCTAGCTTGCCATCACACTTAATAATAGGTCTCTGATCATAGAATTTAATCCAAAATATTTTGTCAGCACATTGAGAGCATTGACTGTGTTCTGGCATCAGATATGGCTTGGAAAATTTTAGTAGCAATCTCATTCCCATTTCTTTGTATTTCTCTTCTTCCTTCTTTTTAGGAGCGTTTAAGATCTTATGAACATTTGCTAGAATATATCTTTCAAATTGATCATCTTTGGTACTTTCAGCCTAGAGACTCTTGATTAATTTTCTTCTATCATTTCTTTTATTATTTGCTCTCTAACATTTGCTGCTCCCTGTTTTTGGAATTCACCCAAGAGAGGTGTTGGATTCTCAGATTATTCTTCGTCTCCTGAATTTTATTTTGAACTTTCCTTTGTTCTTTTGCTATACTTTCTGGGAGAATTTTTTTGTTTTTGTTTTTTTCTATTGAGTATACAAATTTAAAGTATAGACCTCAATGAATTTTTACATATGTATGCACTAGTGTAACCACAATGCAATTCAAAATATAGAACATTTCCAGCACTCCAGAATTCTCCCTTGCAAACTTTTCCAGTAAAGGACCCTTGAAAGGTAGCTACAATTCTGAGTTCTTTGCAGCAAACATTCTACTGAAAATTTTGTTTTGACAATCACTTATCAAATTACCATGATTGGTTTTTTGTTTTGTTTTTTTTTTGTCATTTTTGATTGCTCCATTTTTATGGCAGCTTCTTCATTTTTAATTGATATTTTTCTCTTCTCAAATTATCTGGGATTACTAATTTTTTAACCTCTTAATGTTCCCCTTTGTTGAATAAATATTTCCATTTCTATTTTTAACTGGAGTAAATGCTAGATACAAGGATAACATAAAATTTTTATTTTCAGTCATATCCTCCAATATGAGATTAATGAAAGGTGGGCAGAAAACTCACGAGAACACAAATATATTGCCTTTATGTGTAATATTGTGATCTCCTCCAAAGAAAGAGTATTTATAGTAATATCAAGAAGGTGGAAATGTGGTAATAAATTTTTTAAAATTTCAAATTAAATGTGAAAAGAATAGCTATTGATCTTCTTAAATATAATCAATTCAGGTCAAATAACTTTTAGTGTGTCATTTCAAATTGCATTTTTTTCTGAATACAAAGCACCACATTTTCATTGTAAAAAACTTGAAAAATAAATAAAAGTTTAAAGTAATTAATAAAAATTACTCTTAATCTTTTAGTTAGGTAAAATCATCATTAAATATGTTGCATATTTAATTTCAGACTATCCTTCCATACACATTTTACAAATTGGGATTAATATACACATATGTATGTGTATATGTGTATATGTGTGTAACCTTTAGTCCCTAAATTATCCATTATAACATTTTCATACTTTGACGACACTCTTTAAAGATTGCCTGTTTTCCATTATATGTTCATTTTTCATTCAGTGAAACCCTCACTGTTAGAATTCTGGATTGATGACAGTTTCTCAATATTATGAAAACATGGCAATACATCTTTATAAATGCTTGAGAATGCTACAATTATTGTTTTGGATAAATCTCTAAAAGGGAAAATTTTTTGGCAATATAAATGAATCAACATATTTAAGGCTTCTGATGCATATTGCAAAATTGCCCTCAAAAATTCTTGTACACATTTTTCTTCCCACCATCAAGACAGAGTGTAGTGATTTCCCTATACCTTCTCTAATATTGGCATCACCTCTGTTAAATCTTTGCTAATTTAATAGGCTAAAAATAGTTCCCTATATTTATTTATGTTTTATTTCTTTGGCAAATTTTACATTAAGAAATATATTACTAATTTAGTATATTTATACATTAAAGAAAAAGCTTTTCATCTGTCATGTATATTGTATTTTCTTCCATTTTTTTAGTTGCCTTTTCTAAAATTGTTATACTAAAACTTTCATTGTTATAAGATAAAATCTAGCATTCTTTTTCTTTATGGATTGTGACTTTGGTGTTATGCTTAATAACTCTTTTCTACTTTCACATATTATGTGAGATCATTTTCAGTTTTCTTAGAATTCTTTTAGTTTTTTTTTTTTCATTTACTATTAATCCATCAGAAATCTCAAGTAGTAAAATGGATGCCTGCCTGATTAAAATTTCTGTGGCCTAGTTAACCTGCAGATAAAGTGGATGTAGAAAGAAGCTGTAACCATGGACAGATTCTGCCCCATCATTGGTATCTTCTCTGGGTGTGTTGGAGAAGGCTGAGGCTTCATTTTTGGTTATGTTGCCCACCAAAATCCTGCCACTCTGCCATCTTGCTTTCCTGCTAGCCTTATGCTAGAACTTTCAAACAATGTCAGGTGCCAGCAAGAACTGTTCTACGTCTTGAAAGCTATTAATCTCATAAAATGAAAGGAAGCCTCATCTCTCCAAACTAGAGGATGATGATGGAATACAAGCAGGATCTCTTCAAATTACTTTCCAAGGACCCTGATGTTATTAAGCAGTTGCTTAGCATCTTCCTTCAATTTAGCCTGATCAGGAAAATATCTTCCATGTGTGCTTCCACTAACATAGATAATCCCCTCACCCATCCTGCATATACTTTACTCATGCAGAAGACTGAAGAGCTGTGTTGAGGTGTGCATGAGCAGAAGGGGCAGTGAGGGATGGAAAGGAGGGAAAAGGAGGTACAAGAATAGGAAGAGCCAAAAGGATGATTGAACTTCTGAAGTCATGACATCTTTTTACCTGGATTTTTGTCAAATAATTCTTGAAAAAAGATGACAGCATCCAGTTGAATATAGGATGCACAAAAGCACCAGTTGTTCAACCATAATTGGTCTGCCAAAGTCTGTTGATGTAAGTAACTCCCTTGCCTCATCTTTATGATTTCTAAAAATGTTGTATAATTTACTAAGCTAAAGTGGCAACCATACTGTCTGCCTTGTTTCTAAGATTGATGTAGTGAAAATTACAAAAGGCCACTAACTTCTGGAATCAGAACACCTCATTTGTGACTAATATTTCATAAGCCATACCAAGCTTGGCCTTTAAGTTCTAGAAATAAGCCATAGCTTTTCCTGAATTAATCTTAGACCAAAAGCAATACCATGTTTATACTGAGCCTATAGTAACTAAAAATGTTGTTGAGTGTATGCATTGGTTTCTATTTTATAACTTTCTTCCCACTTTTCAGGGAATTGCCCATATTGCATGATTCCATCTTTTTTTAGCACTCTTTTATAACAGCTTTATTGAGAAATAATTCACATACCATCAAATTCACCCTTTTAAAATGTACAATTCAGTGGTTTTTAGTATAGTTGCATGTTGTGTAACCATCACCTATCTAATCCTAGAGCATTTTAATCATACCAAAAAGAAACCCATTTAGCAGACACTCCCTATTTGCTCCACTGCCCAGCTACTAGCAAACACTAATCTATTTTCTGTCTCTGTGTATTTTCCTAGTTTGGACATTTTATATAAATGCAGTCATACAATATATTGCCTTTTGCATCTGGCTTCTTTCACTTAGCATAATGTTTTCAAATTTCATCCATTTTGTAGCGTATATCAGTACTTTACTCTTTTTATTGACAAATAGTATTCCTTTGTATGTATATACCACATTTTATTTATCCATTGATGGACATTTGGTTTGTTTCCAATTTGGGGCCATTATGAATAATGGTGCTGTGAACATTCATATACAAGTTTTTGTGTGAACTCAATTCTCTTGAATATATGCCTAGTAATAGAATTGCTGGGTCATGCTTCACTCTTTATCTTTCAGAATCATCCCATGCAATCTTCCTTATTTTTCATTACACTCTTTAAAAAAAGAGAGACTTCAGTTTCCACCTACATATATTCTTCTTCTTACTGTTTGTTGAATTTTTAGAAATAATGGATAATCTTAATAAAATACTTTAAAACCAAGGACAAAAGCAGCCAATGCATAGTCAATTAACTACCCAAATTCTCTTTATGAGCAAATAATGTCATCTGATTGTGGTGAACAGAATGGACTGGACTGGTTCTTTGTTCATAATTTCAAAAGTTTATAATTACAAGTCCATAATAGGGATGCATTCTTGTTTCTTGCATGGCTTTCAACTTAGTCTCTCCCCTGAACCTTCATTATTTACTTATGGTAGGAGGCTTTTAATTCCTCAGCTTTACAAATGATTAGAGAGACTGATAAAAGGATTCAGGGATTTATATCAGAAATGCATGGAACCACAGAAATTTACCATCTCCCATTGCTTCTGTTACTCTTTCCTGAGAAATGCCTTTATCTCTTTCTCTGTTCTTACACGAGGGTAGAAAAAGGATGCCAGTTATTTATGCAAATTGTATTCTCTTTTACTACAGTGAAACTCGGTTTGTGTTTCCTATATGATTTGGTATATGATTGGTATCCTTTTTTAGAAAGTAAGTGCCTTAAAGACAAAGACTGTGTTTTCTCCTTACTTTCACAGCTCTAAATATCAAATCTAGTAATATGCCCAGATTAAGTATTTGGTAAAAACATTTGAAATAAAGATGTGTTAGCAGATTAAAAAAGAAATATAATGATACATGTCATGGCAATAGGCAGACTCAATTATGTGATAAACCTTAAAAACAGAAAAGTTAAATTTGCTTCATAAATCTTAAAGCAGCATCATAGTACAAAATTATTACCTTTTTATTGTATTAAAACTGGTTTGCTACCTCTCTTTAAAACAAAACAAATCAGATTTCTGGTGTTGGTTATAGTCATACTGTGCCCAAGTAACTGGGAGGGAAAGTCAAACATTTTATTCATGATTGAAGTTTATTTTGGTCAATGTAGAAATAAGAGAAACCTGGAAAAGAATAATTAGCTTTAGCATTTTGGGGGGAGGGGAGCATCCATATTCCCGTGCTGTCACTGCTATGACTTACTTTTTATATTTAGCTTTAGAGAGTACAAGGGCAGATAGTGGCTTCTTTTAATGCACCCTCCCTCAATGTATGATAATATCACTTTTAATATGCAAACTTTGATTCTATTCAGTGTGTTGAAGTCCAGAAGTTGGTGTGTTCCAGCTCACTGGCAAGTGTAATGTTGAAAAAAAAAAAAAACAACAACTCATTTTTATTTTTTAATGTTAAAAAAAAGAAGAGCTCATTTTTATTTTCTAATGGAGGTATTATGAAGTTACATTGATGAAGCTGTTTCCAAGAGTTTTTTTTTTTTAATTGCTTAGCCTAAATTCCAAGGAATTTATTTCTCAATAAATGGGTAGGCACATTTTAAAGTTAGATATAGATTTTCGAATTGCTTTCCTGAATGATTGAATCATTTACCTCCTCTCCAACACTAATGAGCCAGCCAGGCTCCTTAACCCTCGCCAATACTGGACATTAGCAGAGAGGTTGAGCTTTGTCAGTATACCAACTGAAAATACATTTCAAGTGTTTTAGTTATATTTATTTGATTACTAGTCAGGTTAAGATAGATTTATTTATTTATATAAATAAATATTTATTTATATAAATATAACCATTGTTAATTGTTTGGCATATTTCCTTCTTAAAATTCTTCTTTAATTTCCCAATTTTTCTAAAGTTGAAGTTATTTGTAGAATTTGTAAATATTTTCTTCTAGTATCTCATTTTCTCTTTTAACTTTTCAATCATATTTTTGTTACACCTAACTTTTAAATGTTTTATTTCTTTAGACATGCCAATATTTTCCTTGGTAGTTTCCAAATGTGGCTGGCTGTCTTACATGTGTTCTCTCTAGTGACTAAAACTTCCTGTTACTTCCTTCCCCCTCTGTTAGATCATCTGCTGTTTTGAAACTATAGGCCTCCATTTTAAGTCTATTTGTCCAAAAATTAGAATTTTTCCTTCTCATATTGCTTGTAAGTTCAGACTTTCTAATAATAATAATAAGAAGAAAGATGATAATGTCTAAGCATAAAACTTGATATTTGAAAGTGGTAAGAAAGTGGTTTGGGTTAATTTTAAGAAATTAGGATGTTTAGGGTAAGAAATTTGATGTGATGGCATAAAGTTGGAAAGGGACATTTCTTTTTCTATGCTATAGCTGCCACGTTCTCTGTGGTCAAAGGCAGAATTTAGCTTTAGGATCAATATGACACTTCAAGTGAACTCTTTTAGAAGTTCCATGTTTATAACCATTTCATGTGCTTATACTTATGTTAAATCAGCCTGGAAAATTCTGTCACCTAACCATTGTTCTAGTGTCTACTTTCAGATTATCTTCATGAACCACCTTCTATGATGTTGTCATCAACTGTTGAAACAGGTCATTTATTTCTTCTATTACCATGCCTTTCTCTTCTATTTATCACTTCCTGCATATTTTAAGGAAAATTTTTAAAGCAGCCTTTTCCCTAAATATAAAATAGTAAATGTTAATTGTGAAAAATTGTAAACTACTGAGAGGCCCATGATGAAAATCTCTTTGAGATAACCATTGTTAATTGTTTGGCATATTTCCTTCTGTAGTTTTAAATATAGGTATATAGATTATATGGTTTCAAGTCATTGTAAACATCATTTCAATACATCTTACAAATTAAGCTTCTAATATGTCTAATTTAATAGATATATTTGTGGATAGCGTACTCCTTGAGAACTTTTCCTTTTCATTCCTTATCTTTTAATCATCTACTTCAATCTATTTTGAACTCTTCTTCTTTCTCACAATCATATATATATATATATTTACTGAGTTGAAGTTGAAGAGAAAAAGTTAAAGGGACAAAAAAAGAAGAAAAGTTATTCTACATAGTATAGTGCCCATATGATTCCTATTAAAAGCATCCTATAATTATCATCTCACTTGATGATTGCTGGTATATGTTTTATAGCATGATACTTTTCTCCTTGAGTTAGAATGTATCCCTTTTCTAAGGTATGAATTTGGGAAAAAGAAAGGCAGGCACAGAGAGAGTTAAGGTGAGTAGCTAATCAGAAACCACTTAGCTGAGGACAGGTGATTATTTCCTGCAACACCTCTCTGCTCCCAGTTTCCTTCCACTTTACTTAAAGATCCACCTTGCATTTGTGCCATCCATCCCTCTGATTCTGGGCTGTTTGTAAGAATGCAAACCTAAGAAGCAAGCTTTTGTTAGTGGATATTAGAGATTTTTCTTCTTAGATAATAATGGTTCCACTTTAATGAATATTATTTGGCAATGTTGTATACTTTAATCCTTCAGGTTTATATTCTTATCCATGGTTGGATGGTTTTAACATACACAAAGACGTCGCCACCCTACGTTACTTACATTTTAGCTAGAACACTCTGGTCCAGCACTGGTAGAGGAATGATTATAAGAGTTAAATTCCAGGAGAAACAGGAGAAAAGGAGACTAGAGGAGGCCTTAGAGCAGGTGGATTCTACACTTTAGGTGTCACTTAACAGTACATTAAGAATCTACTTTGCATAGGGTTTTTCACAGGGAATTCTGAAGTTTCTAGTGGGGTTGGGTACTTAACCCTGTCTGCCAGTGTGAGGCATAACTTCTAGGAGGAGGTGACCCAAGTAATGTTTAAAGTTTGAAAAGAAAATCTAAAAAATAAAAAGGAATTATAAGCAGAGTGAACAGTCACAGTATGTCCAAAGTCACAGATATGGAGAAAGCATGGAATAACGAGGGGCCGCCTTTCTAGATTAGATGTCTGGATAATAGAGTGCTGATGGGAGATTGGTAAGAGAATGTGGAAAAGGGATGTGGGGGGTGGGTAGACAAAATTAATTTTCTTGTTCATATGCCTGGCTGAGGAGTTTGGGCTTTTTCTTATAGGGAAAAAAATGTGATCAGATACATGTTTTAGAAATATCACCCTACCTAGTAGGTTGGAACTGACTGAGGCTGGAGTAAAATATGAAACCAGGTAAAAGCAATTGTACTAGTTCAAGAAAGAGGTGGTATTGAAACAATAAAGCAATGCAATATAAAGTATTTATTGATGAAATTTGGGGTTTAGGATAATAGATATGAGGGAAAATGCAGAAACCTGTCAGACCCCACCGATTGTCAGAGCAGTTGGGCTGATCACTCTGGCCAGTTGAGTGGCCTATCTTCTTCCCCATCATTTCCATACCATTTCTATTTATGAAGTGACAAATTTTGAAAAAGATGACTTCCCATAGTAAGAAGGACCTTAGATGACTAGAAGGCAATGCCTTTGACTATATAGGGAATGCAGAAAAAGGACCAGAGTAGTAAGGGCAGAAATGAGTCATATTTCAGTTTGGGCTGATTAAGATTGCACAACTTTTTGGAGCATCCGCAGAGAGATGTCCAGTGCACAGTCATAAAGATGCCTTACTCCCAAACATTTATTTGGAATTTATAATTATCCAGGTGCTGTGCTAGTTGCTAAAGACACAAAGACGAATGAGTCTGTGATCTCGAAACTCTCTGTCCTGAAGAATCTGCTCTACTGTAGTTCTTTATTTTGTCTCCTTTTTTAAGAGTATTACTACTTTTTAAATGCTAGTAAAATAAAGCAACATTTTATAGAGGTGTAGACACTGATAATGGTGAGAAATGACAGTTGACATGAGGGATAAGATAAACACCTCTACATAAATATTTGTCTCAGGCCATTTCCTATAATTAAATACCTCAAGAATTCTGTTTCTAACAAGCTTGGAGAAAAGAGCAAAATATTTAAAGAAATATATGTGTCCTCATTAGTATCTAATTGGGAATTGAATTGTTTGATATATGCCATTAAATAGATGAGATTTCTTAAGCAAGTTGGAACATGATTTGGACATTTAAGGATAGACAGGATTGAGTAGGAAAAGAACAAATGGATTGTTTGTGGCTACTTGAGGCAAATATTAATGGCAAAGAATCAGAGAAAAAATAGTCTTAGATAATAAAATGAGACAACCTAATAAAAGTCTCTGGAATCCACAGAGGTATTTCAGATTTGACGTGATAGATTAAAATGAGTGATTTGCGGTGTTTTTTTAGCTTGGGTGGGGACAATGAAAAGGAAAACTAGAAGGAGAGACCAAAGTGCAGAATACACGAGAAGAGTGCAGGTCTGTAGCAATAGTAATGAAAACAGGGGCAATAATAATGCCACAAAAAGAGATGCAAGGCACAGTAACATCAAGTTGGATAGAAATGAACCAGTAGATAGGAGTTAATTTGGGGGAAAACCAATTCAAAATACTGTGAATTAAAGAGTGCTGTAAATGAGTAAATGATTCAGGGAAAACTAATGATAAATTGTAGAGTTGTTTTATGATAAATTGCAGGAAAAGAATTAAAAGAGGGGAGGGGTTGTAGCTCAAGAGGTTGAGCACCTGCTTCCCATGTATGAGGTCCCAGGTTCGATTTCTGGTACATCCTAAAAACAAACGAAAACAACAACAACAACAACAACTTTCATTGGGGAGCGGATGTAGCTCAGTGATTTGGGAAGCATCTTGTTCCCAAATACAAGGTCTTGGGTTCAATCCCTGGTACCTCCTAAAACAAAAAAGAAAAAGGGAATTAATGGAACTTGTTTTTTTTAAGGGAAGATATGCCTGTGAAAATTGAGTAGAAAAATATCCCTCTCCTGTACTGGGGGAGAGGATGGAGCTGCCTTTAAAGAATGAACTACCATTGGTTAAATCAGAAAAGTTGGCAGTTGGTTTTAATTTGGGGGCAAAGGTACTTTTGTATGTTGTCATTTAGTTTTGTTATATCCAGGACAGGGAACAGAATGGTGGGACACAGGAGTACTCATCTGCATTTAGGTGCGGCTGAAATTATGTGTGTGAGCTTACCCAAGGAAGACAGAGAACTGGAGAGGAGCCAAGGGTGTGAGCATGATTATGAGATATAAGGCAGAAGAGGAGCAGGTGATCTGAGAGGCAAGTGGAGAGCCTGGAGAGTGGTGAAAACCAGAAGCAAAATGCATATAGACTTTTCAAAGAGGAAAGTTAAATTGAAGTTCACCAAGGCTGAATACAGTTGAAAAGTAGAGGAAATTTTTTATTTAATTTCTTCAGGAAGCTGTATTTTTTGCTTTAAAGTCATGAAGCAATAAGTTAAAAATTTTAAATGAAGAAGGTTGCAGAGCATGGTTTAACATGGGTCTGCACGTTGCCTGGAACACAGTAGTCACTTCACAAATGCTAATTTAATTTGCACTAGTTCTATAAAACATATTACTTCTTGAAGTTGAAATTAAACATCTGTTTTCTTTTTTTCTTTTTTTAAATGTGCCATCCGTGGCAGGCAAACATTTAAGGCTTTATCTCTTTATTTCCACATAGGCCTCTATGTAAGGAGCTGACAGGGAAATAAAATATACAGGATGAAAAGATGGCAATGTTGCCTCCCCCCGGGCCACAGAGCTTTGTCCACTTCACAAAACAGTCTCTCATTCTCATTGAACAACGCATTGCTGAAGGGAAAACTAAGGAACCCAAAGAAGAGAAGAAAGATGATGATGATGAAGGTCCAAAGCCAAGCAGTGACTTGGAAGCTGGCAAACCACTGCCCTTCATCTATGGAGACATCCCTCCAGACATGGTGTCGGAGCCCCTGGAGGACTTGGATCCATACTATGCAGACAAAAAAGTGAGTTGTAACATCAGTGGGATATCTGTTTTTCCCTTTCTGTACAGAAAGATATTTTAAGTTGAGATTATATTGGATTTGCTGAATGCTTTAGTTTCCTAAGCTGCTTAAAGCAATACCTGAAGACAAGCTGCCAGTGATCCTTGCCTTTTTTGCCACATGGCAAAGTACATGGCAGCATCTACTGGTCTTGCCCTTCTCTTCTAGATTGCATTTCTTTCAACTTCTTGCATCTGTGGCTTTCTCTCGTTCTCTTTATATTCATTCCATACATCACCCCACCACCAACACCTTACCTTATTGTGACACATTTATTACAGATGATGAAAGAACATTGTCATAATATTACTGCTATCAATAGTCCATAGCTTATATTTGGTGTATTTTTCCCACACACCATCCTATTATTAACACCATCTATTAGTATTGTATATTTATTATAGTTCATGGAAAAATATTTCTCTTATTTGTACTGTTAAACACAGTCCATCATTTACCATGGGGTTCACTGTGTTATACATTCCCATGCCTTGTATTATCCATCCAAAGTGTGCACTCAGAAAGTGAATGTTTCTTGATAAGACATCTAGCAAAAAAAAAAAAAAAAGTACATGTTTGAAGTGCCTTGAGAAATATAAAGTAGGATGAAGTTGATTTTTATAAAAGAAATACATCTGGGAAAAAGGAAGTGACTCAAGTGATTGGGCTCCCGTCTACCATATGGGAGGCCCCAGGTTCGATTCCTGGCAAGCTGGCCCGTATGGAGAGCTGGCGGCTTGTGCCACAGAGAACTGGCACAGCCAGGTGACGCAACAAAGCGAGACACAGGAGAGACAGTGAGAGACGCAGCAGACCAGGGAGCTGAGGTGGCTCAAGCAATTGAGTGCCTCTCTCCCACACCAGAGGTCCTGGGATTGGTTCCCTGTGCCTCCTAAAGAGAAAAAAAGCAGACACAGAAAGCACAGGGCGAATGGACAGAGAGAGTGCAAAACAACGTTGCGGGGGTGGGAGTGGGGGTGGGGATAAATAAATAAAATAAATCTTAAAAAAAATAAAAGAAATAGGCCTGACTCAGTGGTAATTGCTATAAATAGCAATACCTAATATTTTGCTTCAGATCAAAACTAGCACATCAACCAGCTGACAGCACAGCAGTGGAGGGCAGAATGCTTAAGAAGCTCTTGGAAAATTATGGCCTATTCTAACAATCCAGTCAGAATTTAGAAACAGAAAAGAATTCTAATATTAATTGAGGGTGTCTGTCAGGCATAAGGCTTTTTCAAGTTAGCACATCATAACCTGGTGAAGTTACGAATTTTTACCCTAATTTTAGATGAGACAAAAGGTCTTTGGGAAGTTAAGTAACTCACAAAATGTTACACAGCTAGTATATTTTGTTGTAGATTTATGAATTCCAGTTGATTTGACTCCCTAATCAAGTATTCTGTTTTGCAACATCTTAAAGTTGAATTTCTACTATATGGTTGCCACTGTGCTAACAACTTTACAGAAAGGTACGAAAGAAGGGAGGGAGCGAGGAAGGAAGAGTGAAACAGGCAACCTCTGATTTCGCTTATTTTACCAGCCTGACAAATTCCTAGCTCTTCATGGATACCCTGTTTCCAAAGGGAGCCTGGATGTTATGTAAGGAGCTACCCCTTGGCGATGAAAGTAATCCATCTGAAAGAATCCCCAGGCCAGAGATATAAATAATATTGGATTAGAGTGACTTGGAAAGTAGGGAGAAAATATTTTCACTTTGATAGAATGTGTAAATATACATATATAATTTGATGGAAGACAAGTTTGGGGCAGGACACTCTCCTCTCTCACCCTCAGTTCCTTTTCAGTCATGTAATCCCTATGTCCTCTTATCCAACAAGATCCAAAGCCCACATTCCACCAACATCAGTATACTTGGGGAGACTAAATCAAACAGAGTATTCTTTACATGTGAGCAAATATCCAAATGGATAGTTGAGTCTTTTTATTTTCTTTTGGATGGGAACTTTATCAAGTTTTTCTACCTTTTCTCAGCTTCTCATACATTATTAGTAAAAGCAGTTGTGACTTCCACTTGCAACTTTAGGGTTGACTTCTTTGATTCCTCAAAGTTTCATTGTATTCAAATTAATTGACAAAAACTTTATATTATAGCGTTTCTTTTATTAAAAAATTCAGCTCCTAATTTGACTAGGTTTAGTCTTTAATGTGCTTTTAAATTATTATTAGAGAAGTTGTAGGTTTACATACAAATCAGGCAGAAATTACTATGTTGCATCCAACACACCCTGCTCCCCAATTATTAACACCTGCAATCGTGTGGTACATTTGTTACAATCGATGAAATAATATAATTGTACTATTAACTATATAGTCCATGGTTTATCTTGGGATTCACTGTTTATATTGTACAGCCCTGTTTGTTTTTTTAATTTTTATCTTAGCAACATATCTACAACCTAAAATTTCCCCTTTCTAACAACATTCAAATATATAATTAAGTGGTGTTAATTACATTCATAATGTGCCACCATGACCACCATCTGTTACCCAAACTTTCTCATCACCCCAAATAGAAACTCTGGACCAATTAAGCATTAACTCCTCATTCCTTACCCCCACCCAGCTTACATTCTTGTTTCTGACTATATGAATTTGCTTATTCTAATTATTTCATATCCGTGACTTCATAAAATATTTGTCCTTTTGAGTCTGGCTTATTTCACTTAACATGATGTCTTCAAGTTTCATCCATGTTGTTGCATTCCATTGTATGCATATACAACATTTTGTTTATCCATTCATTGGTTGATGGACACTTGGGTTGCTTCCAACTTTTGGCAATTGTGATTGAAATCACTTCTGGATATCAGTGTGCAAATATAAGTTCAAGTTCCTGCTTTCAATTATTTTGGCTATGTACTTAGATGTGGTATTGCTGGGTTATATGGTAATTCTATACTTAACTTTCTGAGGGACCACAAAACTGTCTTCCACAGCAGCTGCACCATTTTACATTACCACCAACAATGAATGAGTATCCCTATTTTTTCACATGTAATTTTCTCTTCTGTTTTTTTTTTTTTTTTTTTAATATTAACCATTCTAGTAGGTGTGAAATAGTATCTCATTTTGGTTTTGCTTTAAATTTCCCCAATGACTAATGATGCTGAGCATCTTTCCATGTGCTTTTTTCCATTTGTGTGTCTTCTTTGGAGAAATGTCTCTTCAAGTCATTTGTGTGTCTTCTTTGGAGAAATGTCTATTCAAGTCTTTTGCTGATTTTTAAACTTGAGTTCTTTGTTGTTGGGTTGTAGGATTTCTTTATAGATTTTTTATATTAAACCTGTTTCAGATATGTGTTTTCCAAATATTTTCTCCCATTCTGTAGTTGTCATTTTACTTTCATGATAAAGTCCTTTGGTGAACAAAAGTCTTTAATTTTTATCAGGTCCCATTTATCTT
>JAQZBX010059543.1:0-17498 GCA_029593785.1 Cabassous unicinctus
GATATTTAGGCAAAAACTTGAAGGAGGTAAGGGAATAAGCCATGTGGCTATCTGAAGGAAATACTTTCTAGGGAGAGGAAGCAGTCAGTGCAAACCTGTGAGGTGGAATCCTACGTGGTATATTTGGGGAAGAGCAAGGAGGGCGGTATGACTGAAGTGAAGTGAGCAAGGAAAAGCACAGTAGGAGATGGTGCCAAAGATACAGCTGGAAGCTAGCAATCATGAAGGAACTTGAGGGCCATTTTAAGGAGTTTGGCTTCTCTGAGTGAGAGATGAAGCTATTGGAGAGTTCCCTCCCCACCCCGAGATGGCTCTCTTGTCTATCTGCTCACTGTCTGTCTGCTCACTGTCTCTGCTCGCTGTGTCCACTTGTTGTCTGCTGGTTGTGTCCTTCATCTTCTTTAGGAGGCACCAGGAACCGAACCCAGGACCTCCCACGTGGGAGGCAGCACCACATCCGCTCCCTATTAGAGAGTTTTGATCAGAGTGGTGACATAATCTAATTTATTTTATAAATAGATCCCTCTGACTGCTGTATTGAGAATAAACTGTAGGGCGAAAAGGTCAGGAGAATGCAGGAGACTGCTCAGGAAGCTATAAGAGTAATCCAAATGAGATATGATGGTAACTTGGGCCAGAGAAGTAGCGGTTCAGGTGGTGAGAAGGGGTTGGATTATGGATATTTTGATAGTATAGCCATCTAGAATTGTTCATTAGATACAGAGTGTGAGCAAGGTCACATCCAGCTTTTGTAGGGTCTGAAGCTTATATAATTTGTGGGGCCTTGTTTAAGAAAAAAGAAAACCAAATTAAGTCTAAAGGTGAGATTTTATTTAAAAAGAAAAAAAACAAAACCCCACAATGGTAAGCCAAATTTTGTCAGGACAGGATGGGTCAGATATTTTAAGGCATGATTTGATATGCTGGGATTCAAAAAACATGCAGCTTCATACACATACTCATTGTTTGTAGTACTGCTAGTTTGTGCCCTACAAACACAAGAATTCCTATAAATTCTATTTAATGGGAATTCCATCTGGCTAGGGCTGCCATAACAGATTACCACAAACTAGGTGGCTTAAAACCACGGAAATTTATTGTCCCACAATTCTGGAGGATACTAGTCTGAAATCAAGGTGTTGGCAGGGCCATGCTCCATCTGAAACCTGTAGGGGAGTATCCTTCCTTGCCTCTTCTGGTTTCTGGTGGTTGCTGGCAATCCTTGCACTCCTTGGCATCACTCTGCCTCCTCCATCTTGACATGGCCTTCTCCCCTTGTCTGCTGTCTCCTCACTCTGTCTTATCAGGACACCAGTCATATTGGATTAAGGGCCCACCTTACTCCAGTATGACCTCATCTTAATTTAAATAATTCCATTTGCAATGACCCTATTTCCTAATAAGGTCACATTCTGAGGTACTGATGGTTAGGACTTCAACATACCTTCTTAGGAGGGACACAAGTAAAAGGGGAAAAGTATGCTCTATGTATAATTGTATTTGCTGGGTCATCAAATATATATTTTTCAAGTATATTCTTAATAGGAGAGAAATTCCATTTTAACTGGGCATCAAGAACCAAATCTTCTGCATACAATTGTACATGTTGGAAGAATTTTCCACAGATTAGCTTCTGGTCATGTGCATTTCAAACCTTTTGTCACCGCTACTAACTATATACTTCCATTGCCAGGTACCATAGGACAGATTTATATCACAGAATTACTTCTGGTCCTCTACTATTCTCTCACGTCACCAGGTGAGTCACCACAGTGGGCTGTAAAGAGTGTTCTAGGAAGGTATTCCTTCCCTGGGACATCAGGCACCATGCAAGGAAGTGACTGCAAACCACATAAATGTATCTCACCAAAGCCATGTATCCCCAACTCAACTTCACCTTAGCTGGAACCCCAAAATGCCCATGGTCACTTCATTACCACCCACCACAAGGGAAAATGTGATAGAAGGTAAGTTAGAGTGGAAAGAGATAGTGGTCTTAATTGACAGCAGTTAAAATATCTTACCTGTGATGGTTAAGCTCATGTGTCAGCTTGGCCAGGTAATGGTGCCCAGTTGTTTGGTCAAGCAAGCACTGGCCTAATTGTTACTGTGAGGATATTTCATGGACTTAAATCATCAGTAAGTCGATTGCATCTATGGCTGAGTGCATCTACAATCAACTGAAGAGATTGCCTTCAGCAATGAGAGATGTGTCATCCAATCAGTTGAAGGCCTTAAAAGGAGAAGTGATTTCAGCAGTCAGAGAGAGAATTTCCATCTTTATATCAGTCAGCAGGCTTCTGGAGCATTCATTGAAAACCTTTATTGGAGTTCCCTGCTTGCAGCCTGCCCTATGGAATTTGGACTCATTTATCCCTATAGTCATGTGAGACAATTTTATAAAATCTCATAATATTTACAGATATCTCCTGTTGGTTCTGTTTCCCTAGAGAACCCTGACTAATACATTACCTTTCCAAATTTTACAAAAATATGTGACTATGTGAACACATTGCTCAGGACCTTTCCAGGGTCTTGGAAGGAGTCTTAGAATGTGAGGGTTCCTGGAGCTAAAGCTTCATTAGCTTCAAGTAAATGTGGCACTGGATATGGGGTATGATGGAAAGAGAGGCATTAGGATGATTCCAAAGTTTTGGACCATAGGAATCAGAAGGATGAAGTCGCCATTACTGAGATGGTGGAGACTGCAGGAGGAGCATGTTGGTCAAGTGTTGGGGGAGTGGGGTGGAAATCAAGAGTTCAGCTTTTGTTAAGTTTGAGATGCCTATTAGACAGCCAAGTGGAGATGTCCAATAACTGTCCTCACCATTCCTTTACTTCCTACTTCTACTCAACTTCCAAAGCTGAGCTAAGTGTCACCGCCTCATGCAAGACTCACTGCACCCCTGAGAAAATGGTTTTAATGATTGTCTTGCTTGCCCTGCACTAGGCAAAGCTGGTACTGTGTATTATGTGCTGCTATCATCTCTAGTGTGCCTGGCACTGAGTAGGGTCCTCAATAAATGTTTGTTGAATAAAGGAAGAGAGGTTAAGTAACTTTGCCAACTTATGACTAGAAAATGGCAAAGCTAAGATTCTGGGTGGCATGGTTTTTTAAAAATAAAAGCAAAGCATACATACAGAAAAAGGGCATGAAATACCAATGAATCATCACAAGGTGAACACACTCATGCAATGAGCATTCAGGTCAAGGAACAGGACATTGCCAGCAACCCAGAAACTCCTCATGTCTTCCTCCTACATCATTAAGCCCCCTTCTCCCAAAGTAACCAGCATCTGATATCTAACATCATACATTAGTTTTTTGTCCTATTTTTGGACTTTATACAAATCAAACCATACAGTATGCATGCTTTTGTGTCTGCCTTCTCTTGCTCTACTCTATGTTTATGAGATTTATAAATATTGTGTGAATAGCCATCCTTGCTCATTTTCATTGCTGTATAGCAGCAGTTCTCAAACTTTTTGGTATCAAGACCCCTTTACACTCATAAATATTATTGAGGAAACCAAAGAGATTTTGCTTATGTGGATTATATCTATTAATATTTATTTTATTAGAAATTAAGACAAAATTAAAATATTTCTTAACTAATTTAAAAATAATATCAAACCCATTACAAGTTAATATAAATAGCATATTTTAATGAAAATAATTGTATTTTCTAAAACAAAAAAAGTCAGTGAGAAATGTGGTATTGAGTGTGAGTTACGATCTTGGCAAATGTGTTGAACTCCAACAGTGAATACACCTTCGAGGGTCTGGCTTCTAGAGGGCTTGGCCAAACCTCTCAGAAAGACAAAGGATTGATGAGGGGGGAGAAATAGGATGGAGACTATGTGCAATTCTAACATCTTTGGGTTTTGTGTGTCAGACAGGCAGCAGGTACACATGAGTATTCCAAGGGGACATGGCAGTGGTACATGGAAGGAAACCAATAAACTTGGTGTGGTGGTTTGTAACTACATCATTTACCCCAGAAATCATAACCTTAAAGCTCATGCATTTCTGTGGGTATAAACCTATTGTAAGTAGGACCTTTTGATGAGGTTACTTCAATTAAGGTGAGGCCCAGGGTGCGTCTTAATCCTCTTATTGCAGTCCCTTATAAATGTGATGGATATGGAGAGAGAGACAGCAAGAGAAAGCCATGGAAGAAAGAAGCTGAAAGCAAGGAAACCTGGAAGAGAAGGAAGAGACCAACAGACGCTGCCATGTGCCTTGTCATGTGGCAGGAACCTAAGGATGGCTAGCAGCTGGTCTTCTGGAAGAAAGCATCACCTTGATGATGTTTTGATTTGGACATTCTCACAGCTTCAAAGCTGTAAGCTTGTAAGCTAAAAAATTCCCATTGTTAAAGTCAACCCATTTTATGGTATCCGCTTTCAGTGGCCTAGCAAACTAAAACACTTGGTATGTGAATAAATGCATGATTTAATGAAAAAAGTTGATCAGTTTGGATAGAAGGTAGAGAGGACAGAAGGACACTGAGCCAGGGAAGTGGGGAAAGGGATGGCGGCAGAAAGAGGAATGTGTGTGTGTGTGTGTGTGTGTGTGTTTTGGAAGATAGAACTTAAAGGCCAACTCCTTAGTATGGTACTCATGGCCCCAATATGCTTTCCACACCCTTCTACTATGCTCCACACTCCAGCCATTTTATTCCTGGACAAGTGTGTGTGCACACCCCTATCTCTCTCAGCATCCTTCACCTGCAGTGACCTCCATTCTGTCCTCCCTTTCAATGTCAAACTCCTAGTGGTCCAGAGGAAATGCCTCTTCTTGAGCTTCATCTCAGGCACTGACCCACCTGCCTCCTCCCCTCTGCCTGGAGGGAGGAGGTCACACTGTGACCCCTCCTGACTCAGCTGAACAGTTGAATGAGTTAATATATGATGGTATAAAGATGGAAATGTTTCATATGCAACTGGGCTTGAGCTCCTTGTTGCCAGAGATAGTGGCACCTGCTTCTTGGTCCCTAGCAATGTCTCATAGGAGGTATTACACACAGGTTTGCAGCAAATATTTCCTAATTGACCGGGGATGGGTGGGGCAGGCTGGTCTGAACCTTTCAAAGACCCTCAAATTGTGCTCATTTATTTTGTCTGTGGCTGGTTAATTAACCTTTGGCTGTTAAGTTGCCCCTGGAGCTGGATAGACAAGAAGCAGTCCGGTCTCAGCTTTGGATTAGAGGCCAGGAGATCTTGGTTCCAATTCTGGCCCCTCCATTAACTAGCATGAACCAGAGCAAACCAGTTAGCCACTGAATGAAAAATAATTGGAGACTTATGCCTCTGGCCAAGGTGAAGTAACAAGATCTAGATTTACCCTCCTTGTATAAAACAAATAATAACAGGCAATAGACACAAAACAACAGCCTTTAAGACACTGGACATTAGGCAATGAAGGACTGCAAGCCCAGAGAGAAAGGAAGCAAATGAGATGAGCCCTAAAATCACCCCTGCTTAGTTTCTTGAGAAAGTTTCAGACTGTGACACTGGGAGGGAACTGAGGTGGAGCCGGTGGACCCCCTGAATTGTGGCGATAGAACTGAGAGTCTGAGGAGACCAAAGCAGGTAGAGTTCATAGGACAGAATACCAGAGATGAAAGAGTTACACGGAGAGAGTTTGGAGTATTCAGCCATATACTGATCAGCACGTATATGTGAGAAAAAGACCAGAGGCTGAGGAAAGAACCATTTGAAATGGTTAGAGGGAATCGGGTCTTGCGCTCACACAGGGCCAGGCATACTGATGGTTCCCAGCAGGCAGACTGGAAAAACTCTTAAGTCTTGAGGCATTGAGAAGAGTATTCAGAAAGGTCTTGCCTCAGTAGTGGGAAATAATTAGTTCTAAGCACTGCTGAGGACCCACCTAATCAATCATAAAAGCAAGTCCCAAAAGGATCAAACCATTTTCATGTAACAATTGACCATATCAAGTGTTGGCAAGGATGTGGAACAATTGTAACTCTCCTACACTGCTGGTGGGATTGTAAAATTTGGAAAACATTTTGGTGGTCTCTTAAAAAGTTAAATATATGCCTATCCTATGACCCAACCATTATACTCTTAGCTATTCACCCAAGAGAAATGAATGCATATGTTCACACAAAGGCTTGTACATGAATTTTCAGAGCTGCTTTATTCCTAATAGCCAAAAAAACTAGAAACAACCACCTAAATATCCACTAATAGGTGAATGGATAATCAAATTGTGCTGTATCCATACAATGGAATACTATACTCAACAATATAGATGAATCTTAAAATAATTATGCTGGGTGAAAGAAGCTAGACAGAAAGGGTACATTCTATTTGATTCCATTTATGTAAACTTTTGGGAAATGCAAACTAATCTTTAGTGACAGAAAGCAAAGAGGTGAGAGGGACAGATTACAAAGAGGCATGAGATAACTTTTGGGGTTTTAGATGTGCTCATTATCTTGATTGTGGGGCTGGTTTCACAAAAACCACATTTTTTGGGAGCAGATGTGGCTCAAGCGGTTGAGCGCTGGCTTCCCACATACGAGGTCCAGGTTTCAATCCCCAGCCCCCAGTACCTAAAAAAAACAACAGCAAAACCATACATTTTTGAGAACTGCCCTATAGTATTGTAGAAATATACTACAATTTATTTGTCTTTACTCTTTTCAGACATTTGGAATATCCTCAGCTTGGAGCTATTACAAATAGGGGTGATATGAGCATTCTTGGACATGTATCTTAATGCACATGTGTACCCATTTGTGTTGGATATATGCTTAGGAGAAAATTGCTAGGTCATAAAGAATGTGTGTGCTCAAGTGCAGTAAATTATGCCAAACAGTTTTCCAAAGTGGATGCATTACTTTACACTCCCATCAGCAGCGTCTGAATCTTGGAGGATTTGAATTCAAACCTGTCTGATTACAATTTCCAAGCTCTATACATTGACAGGCTTTTAAAAATAAAATTGATAGCTGCTCATGGTAAAAATTCAAAGAGTATAAAGTGAAAATTACCACAGAAACAGGAGCACTAATATATAAGGATATAAGTGCAAGGATATTAGTAGCATCTCAGTTTGTAGTGCTGAAAAATTGGAAATAAAATTAATGCCCATCAATATTTAATGTCATAGAAATTTGGTATATCTATATCACTGAATATTGGCCATTAAAAAGGACGAATTAGGTCTATACCAGCTGACATAGAGTATCTCAAAGTATTGTTAAATGGGAATGTTATGATGCTGGGAAGTATTTATAATATGATCCTTTTTTAAAAAAACAAAAACAAATGACAATGGAATAATATTCATCCATGAAAAGGAACAAAGTTCTTATATATGTAACAACGTCGATATACCTTGAAGACATCATATTGAGTGAAATAAGCTGGACAAAAAAGGAAAATATCTTAGGATCTCCCTTATATGAAATAATTAGAGCAAGCAAACTCATAGAGTCAGAATCTGGAATATAGGTTACCAGGGGACAGGGTGAGGAAAGGGAATGGAGAGTTAATGCTTTATTGGTACAGAATTTCTGTTTGGAGTGATGGAAAACTTTTGGTAATGGATGGTGGTGATGGCAGCACAACATTGTGGATATAATTAACACCTGAATGTGGTTAAAAGGTTATATGTATGTGGCTAGAATAAAAATTTTAAAAAGCCAAAGGACTGTACAACACAGTGAACCTTTATGTAACCTATGTACTACAGTTAATAGTAGAATTAAAATAATATACTCTCATCAGTTGTAACCAAGATACGACCCCAAAGCAAAATGTTAATAATGGGGGCGGGTATACGGTAACTTTGTACTTTCTGCATGATTTTTCTGTAGACCTACAACTTCTCTAATTTAAAAAATGACATAAACAGCCTATGTGTATATGAATAGGTTTGCATATGAATAATTGAACATGACGAAAGCGCTGAAGGCCACACATTATATTTAGGAATGGAGGCAAACTGTGAATAAAGGTTTCCATGATAGAACACAGCATGTATAAGATCTCAATCTTGTAAAATTGTGTGTGTGTGTGTGTATGTGCACACATATGTGTTTGCATGCATAGGGAAATGTGGGAAAGGATGGTGTGATGGTTAGGCTAATATGTCAACTCAGCCAGGTAATTGTGTCCAGGTGTTTGGTCAAGCAAGCACTGGGCTAATTGTAATACAAGAGCATTTATGGACTTTAGTTACCAGTAAGTTTACTGCATAGACAGCTGATTACATCTACATCAGTCAGGGAGATTGCCCTCAGCAATGAGTGATGCTTTATGCAATCAGTTGAATGCCTTTAAAGGGGAAGTGATTTCAACATTCAGAGAGAATTCCCCAGCCCGTCTTTGGACAGCCAACGTCTCCTGGAAACTCCTCAAGGATCTTCATTGGACTTTCATCAGAGCCCCTGGTTTTCAGCCTGTCTGTGGAACCTGGACTTGTGCATCCCCATGGTCACGTGAGAGACTCTTATAAAATCTCATATTATTGACAGATATCTCCTGTTGATTCTGTTTCCCAAGAGAACCCTGACTAATACAGCTGGTCATCAAAATGTAATTTGTTGTTATCTCTGGATGGTGAGATTTTTCAGTGATTTATGTTTTCTTCTTTAAATTTTTATTCACCACTAGAATTTTTAAAAGAACAAAACATGTATTACTGGGGCAAAGATGGACTATTTATTTTGAGGTACTGGGGGTGGGGATTGAACCCGGAACCTTGTATATGGGAAGCCAGCGCTCAACCACTGAGCCACATTGGCTTCCCTGAGTTTTTTTGTTTATTTGTTTGTTTTTTGTTTTTTTTCAGGAGGCACCGGGAACTGAACTCGGGACCTCCCATGTGGGAGGTGGGAGCTCAACCCCTTGAGCCACATCCGTTCCAAGATGAACTATTTAATAAATGTCACGGGGACTATTGTCTAGCTCTCTGGAAAAAGATAAAATTAGATCCAACTTTCACACTACACACAGGAATAAACTCCAATGGATCAAGGATCTAAATATAAAATATGAAACCACATAAATACTAAAAGAAAATATAAATGAATTCTTCTATAACCTTGGTGTAAGGAAAGGCTCTTTAACTATGATGAAAAGGCTAGAGGCAATTTAAAAATGATAAATTTGACTACATTAAAAAATGCTTGGCAAAGAAACCCCCCATAATCAAAGTAAAAAAACAACAACTGACAAACTGGAAGCAAGTATTTGCAACATGCGTTACAGATAAAGGCCTAAAATTACCAATATATAAAGAACTCTTAAAGTTGAGGTAGAAAGGACCAAAAACCCAATCAAAATTGGGGAAAATACAGGAACAGACAATTCTAACTCTTCTTCTTTCTCTCTCCCCTCATACATCATCATCATTATCATCATCATCATCTAACATTTATCTCTATATCTATCTATGATCTGTCTGTCAAATGTATCTAATCATTCATCGACTTATAAATGGCCCTTAAACATGAAAAGATGTTCTAGCGTCACATATAGTTAGAACAACATTGATATCATTTCTCCCCTATCAGATTGGGGAAAATTAAAAGCATGGCTACATTCTGTTAGCAAGCTCATGCTGATATAAATAAAAAATTGATTTAATATATAAGTGGGTGTGGCAGTTTGAGATTATGAGTTCCAAAAAGAGAGATTATGTTTATAAACTGGTCTCTTCCTCTGGGTGTGATACCCTTTGATTGTACTATATTCAGCTGAGATGCCTTTGATTAAATTATGTTAAGATTAGGGCTTTGATTGGACCACATCATTAGGGCATGCAGGGTTGAGTCCCTGCCCCCCTGGTGGGCTATAAAAACGGATGTTCAATCAAGAACACGGTAGTAGATACACAGAGGGAGAGAGACAGCTCCATAGACATGGCAGAGGTCCCGAGAAGAGCAATGAGCCATTTGCCTGATAGTCTACAGCTGACCTTGTGAAGAGACCAGAGCAGCTGAGCTCGGAGACAAATGAGCTCCTGGAAGAGAGACGAGCCTTATGCCAGCCTGCAGCTGAGATTGGAAGAAGCTGGACCCACAGAGCCTTAAGAGGAAAGAGGAAGGCTGAACCCTCACAGATGACACCCGCCATCTTGCTTCAACACGTGGCAACAGACTTGGGTAAGGAACTAATCTTGAGTTGAACTCTTTATGGCCTTGTGGCTGTAAGCTTTTACCCCAAATAAATACTGTTTATAAAAGCCAATAGATTTCTGGAACTTTGCATCAGCACCCCTTTGGCTGACTAATACAGGGGCAAGGGAAAACTCCTCCTGGTAGTAAAATTCCAATTAATAAGGGTAGAAGGAATGATAGAAATAGAAAAATCAGCACTTGACAAATATCACAGTAATAATTGCATTAGGTAAGAATCATCAATGGATGGGCAAATTAGTGGGCAAAGTATGACAAGAAACAGAATATTTACAGTCTTGAACTCTCTCCCCACAAGATACTTATTAATTAATTACAAAAGGAAAAGTAGTAACTTTGCAGTGGAAAAACCTGGCAGACACCCATTAACCAAGTGATCCAAGTTAACATCAGGTACCTCCTGAGGTAGTGCACTGAAAAGGGCAAGGCCTCATTTCTGTGGTTTTCTTCCCCCAAACGCATAACCTGAATTTAATCATGAGAAAACAGACAAGCCCAAATTGAGAGAGTCTACAAAATAACTGGCCATTACTCTTCAAAAGTATCAAGGTCATGAAAAACAAAGACAGACTGAGGAATTATCCCAGATTGGACAATTAAATACAAGGTGGGATCCTGGATTGAATCTTGGACAAGTACAAGGGCAGGGGTTCTTAACCAGGGGTCCATGAGCTTGAACTGAAATTGAATGGGGACATGTTGGTGCGGGTGTGATATATTTATTAAATAATACACAGTATAGTGTGGACTTAGTAAGGGGTCCGTGGTTTTCACCTGACTGGCAAAGGGGTCTGTGGAACAAAAAAGGTTAAGAACCCCTGTATAAGAATATTAGTGGGACAATCGTCAACATTTACACAAGGCCTGTAGATTAGTCAATAGTATATCCATGTTAGTGTCCTGGTTTTGGTAATGATATGTGGTTATGCAAGATGTTAAAATTTGTGGAAGCTGGAAGATGGGCAGAGGGGAATTCTTTTACTATTTTTGCAACTTTTTTGGATGTCTGAGAGATTATCTCAAAATAAAAAATTAAAATATGAAAAAAACCACATGTATTGCTTATATAATTGGGACAAAAACAATCTGTTTTTCAATGTGAAAATAAACCAAAATAGAAATAACCCCCCAAATTGAAAAGTAAAATCTCCCATTTTTTGGTTTATCCTTCCAGGAATTTTCACTTTATATACAAGCCTGTGGTGTGTGTGTTTTTCTTTTAAACACACACACATACACACACACGTGAGATCATATTATGCATACTATTTTCCTCCTAGTTTTCTCACCAAACAGTATGTTTTGGCCACATATCAGCACACATATGAAGGGACCTTTTTCTTTCAACTGGCTGCAAGTATTCCATTGTTTGGTTGAACCTTTATCAGTTAGCCAGTCCCGACTGATTGCCATTTAGATTGGCTCCTTGCCGTTTAGATTTTCCCTATTATAAGAAATGCTGCTGTGGATATCCTTGTCCACACATCTTTGTGCAGATCTGTGCAAACATATCTCAAGAAGGAAGTTCTTCTTTACTTGTGGTTGAAATCAGCTTCCTGCTGCGTATTCTGGCCAGATGGTGAGGAAATCTGCATTAGACCACAGTGGAGTCTGGTCCCCTGTGGGAATATGGGCTTACTTTGAAAAGCAGTGGGGACGCTCGGACGCTTGTTCTATGCTAAGGGTCATATTCTGGTGGCCAGAACACTTGGGTGTCATAAGTGGAATGCATCTTTCTCCTGAATAGGGAGATAAATTCTTACTGCCCTGCTCTATATTTTCAGTATATTACTTATCAGTCACCCCACATTTCCATTATCTCAACTTTAAACATTTTCTTCTTGTGTATAGATCACAAAGTAGAGGGTTAGACTCATGTGTTTGTTTCTCCACCCTTCGCCGCCCCTACCTCTGACCTGAGTCCCTTTTCCCCCTTTCCCTTTATTTACCTTCCCATTTTCAGGGCATGAGAAATAGTCTCTAATGAAATAATAATAACAGCAACGATTAAGATTTCATGAGTCAGGCCACTATAGACCAGGCCATGGATGTTCTTGTTTAAGCCTTACAACCATCCTGTTAATGTAAGAATGTTCGTAATTCCCATCTCAAAGATGAGGAAATAGGCACAATAGCTTGCTGGAGGTCACACAGCTGGTAAAAGGGGAAGCAGGAATTTGAAGCTGAGCAATCAAGTGTCCAGATACTGCCTGTGTGCTTTCCATTATACCACACAGTTTTAGTTTTTTTGTAGTTCAAATTGTAAGTGGTAGAGCTGAGATTTGAGCCCAGGCAGTCGGACTTAGGAGTCGCAGCTCCCCATACCTTAAGCTCCTTAAAAGCAGCTACTAAGATGCACAAAGAACTGGCTTCAGAATGACTGGTTGGCATTGCTTTAAACTGTCAGATGAGATGTCACCCTCTCAGTGTTCTCTCAGGAGAAGGGAGGCAATGTAAATGTTTATGCTCCTTTAGTACAAGCAAATCCCTAGGAATCCTCTCATGATGGCCATACTTCTGCAGCTTTATAGATTTAGAGCAGATGGAACACTGTTGGGTTCTTTTTTTGTTTTGTTTTGTTTTGGTTTTAGCTATTAGCATATCTTTCCTGTGGCTCTAAGGAGAGGATTTAGAATTTGCCTTGGGGCAAACCAACCCTTTCTCTGGAAGAGACCACTTCATCGAGTCCTTTTTAAATTTTTTATTCATGTATTTATTTTTATTAGAAAATGTGTAGGTTTACAGAAAAGTCATGCAAAAAATACAACATTCTCATACACCTCCAATTGTTGACACATTGCATTACTTTGGTACTATTGTACAATTGATAAAAGACTATTAAAGTATTACTACTAACTATATAGTCCATAGCTTACAGTAGGTGTATTTTCCCCCTACACCACCATATTATTAACACCATGCAATAATATTGTACATTTGTTATACGTCATGAAAGAAAGTTCTCATATTTGTACTGTTAACCACAGTCCGTCTTCCACCACAGGGTTCACTGTGTTATACAGTCCCATGTTTTGTACAGTCCATCCAAAGTGTACACTCAATGGCTCTCAGTCTAAATCACAGAGTTATGCTGTTATCACCACAGTCCATTTTAGAATGTTTCACCATGCCAAAAAAAAAAATCCCATATCCCCATATACCCCCATTGTTGACTAAGCATTGATATAATACCTTTGTTGCAATTGATGAAAAAATATTACCATATCACTGTTAACTATAGTCCATAAGTTACATTAGTTGCATTTCCCCCATATATTACCATATTATTATTAACATCTTTTAATAGTGACATATATTTGTTTTCATTCATGGAAGAACATTCTTGTATTTGTACTATTAACCACATTCCTATCTATCACTGAATTCACTGTTATACATTCCCTAAATTATTCTTTCTTTTTTTAATTTTTTTCATCTTAAAATTTTTTTTATCTCTTTCTCTATCTTTCTTTCTGTTGACATTTGCGATCCTAGATTACCCCCCTTTCAGCCACAATAACATCTATAAATCATCACTGTTAATTATACTCACTATAATGTGTTATCACCAACTCTATGCATTTCCATTTACAATCAACCTTATTAAAAACTCTACAGACATTAAGCATCAGCTCCCCCTTCTAAACCCTCATTCTATCTCTTAGTAACCTATAATCTAGATTTTAACTCCATGAGTTTACTCATTGTGTTTAGTTCATATTAGTCAGACCACGCAATATTTGTCCTTTTGTGTGTGGCTTATTTCACTCAACACAATGTCCTCAAGGTTCATCCATGCTGTCATATGCATCCCGACTTCATTTCTTCTTACAGCTGAATAATATTCCATCATATATATATACCACATTTTCTTTATCCATTCATCAGTTGATGGACACTTGGATTACTTCCATCTTTTGGCCATTGTGAATAATGCTGCTATGAACATTGATGTGCAAATGTCAGTTTGCATCCTTGCTTTCAGTTCTTCTGTATACATTCCTGGTAGCAGAATTGCTGGATCATATGGCAGTTCTATATTTAACTTCCTGAGAAACCTTCCAACTGTCTTCCACAGTGGCTGCACAATTCTACATTCCTACCAACAGTGAAAAAATGTTCCTATTTTTTCACATCCTCTCCAGCACTTGTAGATTTCTGTTTTTTTAAAGAGTGGCTGTTCTATAAGGTGTGAAATGGTATCTCATTGTAGTTTTGATCTGCATTTCCCTAATAGCTAGTGATGTTGAACATCTTTCCAAGTGCTTTTTGGCTATTTGTACTTCCTCTTTGGAAAAACGTCTATTCAAGTCTTTTGCCCATTTTTAAATTGGGTTGCTTGTCTTTTTATCATTGAGTTGTATGATCTCTTTATATATCATTGGAAGCAAATCTTTATTGGATATGTGGTTTCCAAATATTCTCTCCCATTGAGTAGGCTGCCTTTTCACCTTATGCACAAAATCATTTGAAGCACAGCAGTATTTAATTTTGAGGATGTCCCATTTATCTATTTTTCCTTTATTGCTCATGCTCATTGAACCCTTTTTAATCAAACACACATTAACCACCTGCCAGTACTCTTGGGAGGAAGCCTTAAATGCTAGTGAAAAATGGAACTGTAGATGCTTCAGACTGTGGCTTCGTGTGTTCTGTTTACTACTGTCAAAGGTTGTTTCAGCTAGCTGGATCTGGGGATGAAGTGAAAAGAACAGTCTTTGACCAAGGCAGAGGGATCTGGAGGCCACTCTTAATAGATGTTGGCCACATATTTGAGGGTGATTTGATCAGCTTAAGAAAGAGCATAAGAAAGCTTAAGAGCGAGCAAAAAACACCCTTCCTGCTTTTTGCCCCTGCCTGCTAAATGGGGTGGGATAGGATCAGTACTGGGGTTAGTGGCATGCTCCAAAATCTCTTGCATTGTGTCTTGGGGTTTCTCATTTTGCAACATTGGATCCTAAGGGGATAGGGTGCAGGGTGGGGTTGAGACCAGCTGGGTCTCGTAAGGAATGGTGAAAGATGAGGTAGATGTACATGCAAAGGGGAAGCTGGAAGTGACAGAGATAGGGTTCATGATCTCTGGGAATGTGATTGGGTCCAGGGAGTGGTCCTACATATGTAATAGGGGTAGGTGGGGCAGTCACTGTAGGATGAGAGCTAGATAAGATATTAGGTAAAAGCTACATGTCCCGTGAACCTTCCTAGGGGGATCCTATAATGCTCCCAGATAGTGACAAGACTATTTTTTATTGTTGAATTCCCCATAGGCCTGCTGCATACAATTGTGCAGATTGTTCACTGCACAAGGGAATCTGGATGAGAAGGTCAGTGGGGACTGAAATCCAGTCTGCACTATATTCGCCAGTCAGGCACCCTGGTGCAGAGTTGCCAGTCTAGAAAAGGAGTGCCTTTTTCAAATTTGCACAAAGGTACCATGTAGCCTATTGACAGCCATTATCCTCATATCCAGCATACAGTCTAGTGATTAGTAGGTAATTAATATCTGTTTACTGCAAGCAAAGTGTTATGAAGCAGCTGGTTAGTATAAGGGGGGAAGTTATAATTACTGTAAAAGGAGGTGTTCTAGTAGATGGATCCAGAGTGTGGTAAGCAAATTTGGCATTTGTGAGGTATGTGGACCAGTCAGCTTGTTAGTAGAAGGCATATGGCAACCAGAAGTCTCCTCCAAAATCTGGTTTATATGAACCATCTGACTATTGTTTAGTTAGATTGTGGTAGGCAGTGACCGGTGGATTGGGACATAGTAGACTGGAAGAGTACTTTCTGTAAATGTTGCAAAAATTGGGGTCCCTAGTCAGACATTACAGGATTAGCTTGCCTGTGGTGGTGGAACACCCATGTCTCTGATGGTGGAGATAGCTGGGGCAGAAGTGGCCCAGCTAAGGAAAGAAAGTGAGCCATTCTCATGAAGGTGTTGACTTCAGTGATTATTATGCTTTGAATATGTTGGGAGAGAGTCAGTGAGGAATGTAAGGGAATGGTCTCCTAGGAACATTGGTGATTGAGAGGAGGTAGAGTCACTCTCTTTAGCGTCTTTATTCTTTTTCATTGTAGCCAAAAATATGTCTCTGTGTAGTGCAGGATGTTGAGTAAGTCATGAGCCACCAAAAATCAAGATGCTTCATGCTGTGTATTGCAAAAGCGCATTTGTGATCAGCCAATGCAGCATCGTAGCATAGATTTAAGATCTACACATGGGCCTTGCTGTCAGGTATGAATAGGCAGCTGTGCTTCTCTGGAGACCTCACTGAGATGAGCATGGACCTCTTCAGGGTGCTGCTGGATGTAGGTTAAGGAAAACATAGGAAAAGAAAGTGCCATTTAAAAGTTGCCCAGCAAATCACTTTGGAGCAGGTCTTCCTTGTTCTGGAAACAATCACTTGAGAAGGCCCTCCTAGTAAAGGTAAGGCAGGTGGGCAATCATTGCCTTGGGGTAATGGTGTAACAAGACATTTTGGTTGCTTGACAAAGACCTCATCTCCCCAAATTCCTTGGTTCATTGAGCTGGTTGCTAGGGAGGAGGTAGGTAAACTTGCATGAAGCCATGGAGACCTCTGAGAAGAAAGGGATCAAGATCCTATAACTTTTCTTATACAAACAAGTATTTATTTAATTTGGCCCAAACGTCACTTCTCCAGAAAGGCCTTCCATGATAACTCAGGTTATCCATTTCATTTTCTCTTACAATCTTCATTGCACTTAATATTATTTGTATTTATCTTTTTTGAGAAGGGATTTACTTCTTAAATGTCTAGCTTTTCCCAAAAGAATATGAGTACATTGAAGGCAGGAATATTCTCTGCCTTGTCCATCCTGTACCCTCATGCTTAGAATAATGTCTAGTACATAGTAGATGCTCAATAAATATTTATTGAATGAATAAATGAATGGAAGAATTAATGGAATAATAGCATAAGAAGTTACAAAATTAAAATTACAAGGATCCTTCCTGTTCCTACTACCAGTCCTGCTAATCAGAGTATCTCTCTTTTTCATAGCTCTTTTTTTTTTAATAATAATTTTTTTTATTTTTTAAAAGATACTTAGATTACATAAATGTTACACAAAAATTATAGGGATTCCCATATGCCCCACCTCCCACACCTCCCACAACCTCCCACATAAACATCCTTCATTAGTGTGGCACATCACCTACAATGGATATACACATCCTGGGGCTTTGCCACTAAGCATGGACCATAGTTCACATTGTAGACCACACTCTCCCACACAGTTCTGCATGTTATATGATGATATAAAATGGCCTATATCTGTCATTGCAGTGTCACTCAGGATAATTCC
>JAQZBX010059544.1:0-17498 GCA_029593785.1 Cabassous unicinctus
ACAGAAAAGGAGAGACTATTTGAAAACTACACATCTGACAAGGGTTTAATTCATCGGATAGAGAATATATAAAGTACTCCTTCAACTCAACAAAATGAGAAACAACTCAATTTAAAAATGGGCAAAAGAATACCAAATGTAAGCTATGAACCACAGTTAGTGGTTATAGTTTGTTGATGTTCTCTCATAATCTGTAACAAATGTTACACACTAATGCAAGGTATTGGTGGAGGGGTAATGTATGGGAATTCCAAACATTATGCATGATTGTTTTGTAAGCTCACAACTTCTCCAATAACATATATATATATTTACAGAACTGAGATACCTGTGTAATCTTTGGAGATCAGAGGAGAATCCACATACGAGAAAGACAGTGGCTATGGATGAACAATTTCTAGCATTGAGCAGCTGTCCTGTCTGCCTGTCTTATCTTGAGAAACCCAAAATCTTAAAATGTGGATACATATGCTGCTTCCGATGCATTGATTTGCTGCCTAAAAACCATCATGAGGGTACTGTATTGTGCCCCACCTGCTCTGAGATCTCTCGGGAGAATGAGATAAAGTCCAACTGGAACCTTGGGAAGCTGGTTTACAAGGTCAAGGAAATGAAGCCCCAACTGAGTGGGATTCTCCAGATGAACCCAAGGATGCTGAAGTTCTAAGAAATGGAAAAGCCAATCCTTAAATTCATATGGAACAACCAAAACAATCTTGAAAGTGAAGAACATATTTAGAAGACTTACACTTCCGGATTTCCAAACTTACTACAAAACTACAGTAATGTAAACAGTGTTGTACTGTTTATAAGTATAGACATATGGAAAAATGAAATAGAATAGCTCAGAAATAAACCCTGATATCTATGTTTAAATATATATATATATACACACACACACACACACACACACACACATTTATTTATTTATTTATTTATTTATCCCCCTCCTTGCTGCTTGGTTTCGCTGTGTCCATTTGCTGTGTGTTTTTTCTGTGTCTGCTTATCTCCCCCTTGCTGCGAGGTCTTGCTGCATCGGCCCACTGCGCCACGCGGGCCGGCTTGCCCTTACAAAGAGGCCCCAGGAAGCGAACCCGGGGCCTCCCATATGGTAAACGGGAGCCCTATTGATTGAGCCACATCCGCTTCCCCACACACATATTTAGGAGCAGATGTAGCTTAGTGGTTTGAGTGCCTGCTTCCCATGTACGAGGTCCAGGGTTTAATCTCCAGTGCCTCCTATAAATTAATTAATTCATTCATTCATATATACATTTTTTTAATGGGCGAAAGACTTGAATAGACATTTCTCCAAAGAAAATATACAAATGGCCAAAAAGCACATGAAAAGATGATCAACATCATTACCCATTAGGGAAATGTAAAGCAAAACTACAACGAGATACATTTCACACTCACTAGAATGGCTACTATTAAAAACACAAAAAAATATCAGGGAGAATGTGGACTTAGAGGAGCACTCATTCTTGTTGGCAAGGATGTAAATGGTGCAGTCACTGTGAAAAACAGTTTAGCAGTTCCTCAGAAAGTTAAACATAGAATTACTATATGACCCGACAATCCCACTTCTAGGGATCTACCCAAAATAATTTAAAGCAGGGACTCGAACAGATTTTGCACACCATTATTCACAGCGGCATTATTTACAATTTTCAAACAATGGAAGCAACCCAAGTGTCCATCAACAAAAGAATGGATAAACAAAATATAGTATATACACTGGAATATTACAAATCTACTGTAAACTGCATTGTGAATTAAATCAGACTATTCTCTAGAAAGGCCTGTCCTCATTCTGCATTATAATTGCCCTCTATCCCCAAGAGCTTTCTCACAAGCTGCATTTTAATGTCATGCCATCAACCTATAGAAAGGAACGTTTTAAGAAACAGTCATCTATAGAAGTTGTCACTGTGTAGACTATAAATAAGGTACACAGGAGACGGTGATTAAACAGTATCCTTCAACTGAGTACCCAGGGGAGGAACGTGTCTTTGCTCCCTGTCACGGATGATGGGACTTCCCTGAGAAATTAGTTTGTTTTTATCATCATTACAGACTCTGTGAATCTTTAAATTGATCAATTTACATTTATCTGTAGGGTCCTGGAAAGATTAGGGCCTAATCTCTAAGAAGTAACCTGGTCATCACAGGTTTTATTTTATATACTATTCTTAGTTTTACTTCTGGTTCCATCAGGTTTCCTATCTTTATTTTCTCTTTGTCTCATTTTTCTTATCTATTCTGAATGTATTTTATCTTGCTATATTGATTGCATCTTTGTAAACCATCCTATATTCTTTTCGGAATAAAGAGTATTATTTAAACATTTTTTAAACTAATCACAGCACAGATTCCTGAGACGCCATGGTTCCTCTATCTGAACATGCCAAAATTTGCACCCACACTGAGTGGCTCTCCTAGTAACATAATGCTTCCTGGACTTCAAGTCACCCCTTGGTGACTGGCCCATCACCCTCAGTACTGATCTGAAAATTACAATATAAGCTAAAGAACATCATTGTGAAATCATGTCAATTTCAAAGGCCAGTGAGCCTCTGGAGAACACATGTGAAGGCAGCATCCTTCTACCCAAATCCAGGTATGCTAACCAGAGAAAAATAGCAGCTACCTCCTGTGAGTTTCATGTCTACAGATCCCAACAAAGGACTGGGTGAGCCATGGCTCTAGACCAAGGCCCTTGACCCTCATCTCAATTCAGCAGCAGCTTACAAGTTCATATAAAGCTGGAAAGGAAAGAGAAAGGGAAGTCCATAAAATCTCAATACAAACTCTATATTGGTCAGCCAACTACACATACACACATGCACAGCATGGCAATCCACATGCATGCCCCTCTCCTCTCATCTCTTCCCAGCTTTGTTTTACTGCTTGGTTTGAAGGAAGCATGATTTCTGTTACTGCTCCAAAACAGTCACTGAAGCAGGATTTAAGGCAAATTTAGGGCTAACTGTACTCCTCTTCCCCTGCTTTGCCCAGTTCATTCTAATACTTGAATAAAGAGCACTCCGATGGCCCCTATTCTTAGGAGCCCCTACTTGTCTACTTTTTCAGCAAGACACTTGTTCATGGTTTCATTCTATTCTCTGCTTCCTTTCTCCTTATCCCCTCCTGCCTCTTCAAATCCTCTGGATTCTCAATTTCTGTAAGCCTTTGTTTGCTGATCTTGCTATCTAAAACATACTAATTCTTTTCCTTACTTTTACACAATGGTATTTATGAAGTACCCTTAGCTTAAACAAAAATCTATCCAAATAGATTTTATACAGCCTTTGTATACAGAGCCTCGACTATAATGAAAACAAGGTAAATGTGGAGTGGGAATCCCAGATGACAACAATCACACCCTTAAAATGCAAAAGGTAATAGTATCTATATCTTCAGTCTACACAAAGAGTTCTCAGTAGCAGTACCAGTGATAACTCTTTGTTGGGGGGGGGGGGCACCGCCCAGTGCATTTTAAGATTCATTAGCAGAGGATCCTTGGCCTCTACATCCACTAGATCAGGGGTTCTTAACCAGGAGTCCACAGACACCCAAGGGAAAAGATTTCAGGGGGTCCATGAGCTTGAATTGAAAAAAATCAACTTATTTATCATCTTTATTTGCTCTGAACTCTAACCGAAATATAGCATTTCCTTCTCTTATGAATGTATGCAATAAATTACAGTAGTATTCATTTCATATCACATTAGTTGTTGCATATCTTGAAAAATCGCTTACGCTCATCCATACTTTGAAATTACGGTAGTTGTTAGACCCAAAGCTAGTTGAGTGCCATAAAAATATCTGCTGCTACATTCTGAGAAGGGTTCCGTGGTTTTCACCTGACTGGCAAAGGGGTCCGGGGAATAAAAAAGGTTTAAGAACCCCTGCACTAGATGCATGTAGACTCTCCCACTATGACAACCAAAATTGTCTGCAAACATTATCAAATGTCCCCAGGGGGGAAAATCGCCCCCAGTTGTGAACTACTGGTCTAGACCTTTCTAATGAATTTAACACTATTAGAACAGTGTCTGGAGCACATTTGGTAAACAATAAATATTAACTGACCTGTGTATCCAACAGTCTTAATGTTTTGATTTGGGAGCATCTCAAGCGCAATACAACTTAAATCAAACTCCTTTGCATTCCTCAGTCTAGTTATAATATTTATTAAGTATTCTTGTCAAAAACTAAGTGATTGTACTGAACTCTTTCTCTCATATCCTAGACCTAATCTGTCAATAGGTCCTATTATACCTCCTTAATCTCATTTCCAACACTAGAATCACTTGCCGCTACCTTACTTCAGGCCCTCATAATGTGTCACCTGGCCCACAGACTCTACAGAATTTTTGTCCCATTCCAATCTGTGGCTAACAATGCTGCCAATACAATATTTCTGACACCTACTATCAGAGCCCTAATCTTAACATAATTTAATCCAACATCTCAGCTGAATCTAAAACAACCAAAGGGTTATCACGCCAGAGGAACTGACCAGTTTACAAACATAATCTATATTTCTTTCTGGAATTTATAAATATCATCAAACTCCTACACCACCTAAAAGATAAAAATCTAATTTTACTGGCCTAGTCTTCCATGATTTGGCCTCTACCTGTCTTCTCAGCACCACCTCCAGTCTTGGCAAACTACTTCAAGTTCCCTGAACCAGTCATGTTCTTTCCGATTAGGCTATACCGTTGTTTATTCTACTTGTATGTAAAATGTTTATTCTACTTGTATGTTCTTTCCTTCACCTTTTGTCTACCTGAACAAACTCTGTTCTTCCTCTCATTGCTCTTCCTTTGTGAAACCATCTCTGGCACCAGAGTTAGATGCTGCTTCTTCTATGTTCCCCAACACCTCTACTGTAGTACCTACTGCAATACATAACCATTCATTTACCTATCCCCCTTACTATGTTGATAGCCCCTCAAATGTAGAGAAAAGTATCTGACCCTATCTACTGCATCCACAGGGAACGGTACTTAATACAAGAAACAATTTTAAGAAATATTTGTTGTAAAGCAATATACAGTTCAATTCAATGAACTTTTACTGATTGTCTATCACATATAGCACAGTGTTGTAAGAATATGGAGAATACAAAAAATAACCAAGATATGATTGTGGCCCTTAAGAAGCTTACAGTCTAATAGTGGAGACAGACACATTTGCTAACATACAAGACAGAACACTATAGGTTTGGGGTTCTTAATAAGGGGTTCATGAGCTTGAATTGAAATTCAAAAAAACATTATTCTTTTGGGGACATGGTGTGGGTGTGATATATTTACTAAATAATACACAGTATAGTGTGGACTTAGTAAGGGGTCCATGGTTTTCACCTACTGGCAAAGGGGTCCGTGGAACAAAAAAGGTTAAGAACTCCTGCTATAAGTGGTAAAATGGGGCAATAAAGTGCTGTGGGGTAAAGAAATGTCAGTGTAGAAAGGAAAGAATGGGAATTTAAAACCAACAAATAAATTCAGATATGAATACTGCTGGGTCACTGTGGCAAAAATCACCTAAACCTCACTAATCCCTGTCTCTGATATATGTTCTGCCTATCACAAAGACTGTATAAATCAAAGAATGGACCTGAAGGTGCTTTGAAAACTATAAATAGCTATGTAAATTGTAATCTTTGCTACCAATTCTGACTGTGGAATCCAAGAGCCCTGCATAGAGGAAGTAACATCTGAGCTAGAACTCAAAAGGGAGTTACTGGGGGACATGGAGAGAATTCTATAAGAGGAAACATAGGTGATGGTTATGAACGTAGGCCCTGGAGCCAGACTGCCTAGAGATTTGAATCCTAGCTCCTCTATTTACTATATAACTTTGGAAAGTAACTTAATCTCTCTGTGCTTCAGCTACCTATCTGTAAAATTGAGCTACCTATCTGTAATATAGTATATAACTCATAGGATTATTATGAGTATTAAATGAATTAATATCTATACTACATAAGTATTAAATAAGTAGGTGAAAGAAACAGACTGGGCAGAAGCAAAGAAGCAGAGAAGTAGAGAATGTTGTCAGAAGAGTATTGTCAAAAGAGGGCAATCCAATGTGTTTAGATTGGAAAGCCAAAAGAAAGGTCCTTTAGTACAAGATGTACCTAGAAAGGCATGCTCTTTAGTCATGCTAAAAAGGCTATTAACTATGTCAGAAAGAGCCCTGCACAGAGAGGCTTCCCAATCTAGTTTGGGCTGTCACTGATTAGACAAACATCCTCAGGCCCATCAGAAACTCCGTGAAGCTCAGTTTCCCCTTCAGTGAAGTAGGAAGGGTACAGAACTAGATGAGGAAGCGGGTGTGGCTTAATCGATAGAGCTCCCGTTTACCATATGGGAGGCCCCGGGTTCGATTCCCGGGGCCTCCTTGTGAGGGCAGGCCAGCCCGCACGGCACAGTAGGCTGATGCAGCAAGACCTCACAGCAAGGGGGAGATAAGCAGACACAAAAAAAACACACAGCAAATGGACACGGCAAACACAAGCAGCAAGGGGGGAATAAATAAATAAATAAATCTTTAAAAAAAAAAAAGAACTAGATGAACTCTAATTCTCATACACTCTGAAATTTTAGAAAATTTGGACTAGCTACATTTCAGGTGCTTGGTAGCCACATGTGGCAGGTAGCCTACCTTATGGGACAGTCTTGATGACTTCCCATTTAATAAATTTATATTGATTACCTGCTGAATGATATTTTAGATATATTAGGTTAAATAAAATACTAAAATTAATTTCACCTGCTTTTTTTTACTTTTTTTTTAATATGGCTACTAAGAAAATTTCTGACTCATTTCTGAGCACTATATTTCTGACTGGACAACACTGTTAAAAGACTATTTTCAGAAGACACAGGAGAACGTAGTTCTGTAGCCAAAAGGACAACAAAATGCCAGGCATTATCAGAAAGGTCTCAAAAACACAGAAAACACTCATCTATTCCTACACAAGGAACCGCTGTACCTGTGTTCAGTTTTCTTTGCAATTCCTGAAGAAAGAAACAATGCAAAAGCAAACAATTCAGGTAAATAGAATAATCAGTAAGACAGGCAATAAAGCAAGTAAAAAAACTAAAAGACTTCAAGTCTGGCATGTCAAAGACTACTGTATATGATGAGAGTCTATAAATTCACATAAAGTCTGGATGAGGAGGTACAAAAGGCTGTTCACCAAATCTAAGGAAAAAAAGGATTCTTGGAAGCTTTATGGAGGCAATTCAAACAGAAGTGCAACTTTGTAAAGCAGGTAGCCTTATATGAAAAACCCAGAGAAGGCTCAGACTAAACATGAAAATGGATTGCATTAACTGTAAAAATACATAAAAGTGGTTACTATCGAATTTCTGAGACACTTGTATTCCCCCAACCCTTTCTACAGTAATTGTCTTCAGCTACTCAGTCAAAATATGAACACCAAGCTCTGAGTGTGCAAATTCTTTACCTACCTGTCACCTTTAAGAACTGTCCAAAAGATGAGTCAATTTCCAAGTTACAGAACCCCTGCTCCCCAAATACCTAAATATTCCCTAAACCTGCCTTTTATTTTTTCATTGATTCTTCCACTTGGCCACATATGGGATCCATTACCATCTATGATCCTCTCAAATCATTTCTTGTGGATGAGACTCGTCACATGAGTTCTCTGTAAAAAGGTTACACTTTGGTCCACTCATTTTTGCATATTTCATTCTTATGCCTTCAAAACAGGTAGATTCCATCCAGTAACTAGTGATTTGCTTCTAATTTAGCTATAGAGAAGTTCTGATTAGATTCAAAACATCATGCATTTACTATTTGATCTATTACCTCCAATTGCTAGTCAATTTAAAACATGGGTAAATTTGTTATCTTTTCTACCACAACAAAACTTTTCCATTATGATCATTATGTGGTCCCAACAGTTTTCTTTTCTTCCTCTGAAATAATCTTTTATATTGGCTTTAAAGCCTCAGAAAAGGTACTCCTGGAATACTTTCTTGGCCTGCCTAATTTTAGTTTGCATTTCATGCCAAGGAACAGAAACAAGAGTGCTGGCCCACACAGAGTGCTGGCCCGCACAGGAGAGCTGGCACAGCAAGATGACGCAACAAAAAGAGGCACAGAGGAGAGACAATAAGAGGCGTAGCAGACCAGGGAAATGAGGGGGCACAAGAGATTAAGCGCCTCTCTCCCACTCCAGAATGTCCCAGGATCGGTTCCTGGTGTTGCCTAAAGAGAAGACAAACAGGCACAGAAGAATACCCAGAGAGAAGACAGCAAGCACAAAAATGACAAGCGAGGTGGGGGAAATAAACTAATCTTTAAGAATAAAATAAACACAAATGAAATGGTTTAATAACCATATTTCCTTAAGATGAGAAGGAAATCGAATGTTTTTCAAACTAAGAAGCCTGAAGAAAAGCCAACTGATTATCTTTCAAATTATTTCAGTGTCCAATTTCAACTCAATAACAAGACATTTTCATAAAAAGAAGCAATATTTTATTACTTATAAACACAAAGCTTAAAACAGCTTTACATATGATAATTTTTTAAAAATTCCATATCGATCGATATGCAATAATCAACTTCATCTATGGAATTAACAATGCGACCAAAAGAAGTCTGGTTAGTTTCCATGAATTGGGTCCCAATGTTGGTTGTGTGCTTGTCTCATAAAAAAGCAAAGAGCAGAAAGAAGCCACATACACAAAAAATTAAATAAAAATCATATGGCCAGTAATTTTTTTAAAAAAGCCAAAAAACTAATGTCTGAACGATTCTGATGAACATGAAAGCTACATTACTACTACTATTTGTTTTGGCCTCATTTAAAATGATTTATTCTATTTAAAAGGGGGAAATGCACAAGAATGTCTCCCCTACCATACAGCACATATAATTAACATGTAAGTATAATTCAGTTACATTTTCAACAGCACAAATGACCTTAAACATTTTGCATACTTGTTGATTGATGTTATGTTATATACCAACTTCCTGTATCAAAGACGATAAGAAAAAGGTAAGTAATCTCTTCCTTAAGAGAAAAAATTCCACAGGTAAACTGCTTTAAATCCACAGATTAAAGACTAAAAAGAACTATCAACCGTTTACCCACTTAACCACATAATAAACTGAAGTTTGCTGAAGTAAAACAGGCACTAGCCGGTAAACACGTCTAGACATCTAAGCATTGGTTTTAGCTAGCACATAAACACTTTTCAAAATAGCTGTATACCAAAGACTTTTATATTCCTTTAATCTTACATTCCTTCACTCACGCAAACATTTACTCTCACTAGAACTCTCAGTAACAAGAAACTCACCTCCTTTAGAAACCAAGAAAATGAAATCTTGAATTAAGGGATGACGAAGGAATGATTTAAAGGACAGAGAAGTATTCGCATTTATCGAGGGCCTACTACTTTATCGACTTAAATTCGCTCAACATATAACTCAGAAACGGGATTCACATCTGAATTAATAGATCCAAACCAACACTCCAAAACAGCAATTTGGGAGGGTGGTAAGGAAGGAGCGACGACTTGACGTTCTCGCACATCACTACCAAACTGCTTTGGCCCATCGTCTTCCCATTCCTCAGAAACCTAAAGACATCACGGCCGCGTTCAGGGACCCCGGCGACATCTCCTGCCAGGCGCCGGCCACCCGGCGTTCCTGTCTACTCTGTTGGGGATGACCCCATCCCAACAGCACTACCCGCTGGGGCTCGGTTCTGACTCTGGGAGACCCGGGAGTATGAGACGAAGAAGAATCTTCTCATCAAAGCTGTTAGGGCTCGTAGTCCGAGAGCCAGGAGGAGCGACCCTGGCGCAGAGGCCACGGCAACCCTCGGGATCCCCGTTGAGGAAACCCTGGCCAACATTCGCGACACGCCGGCTCCCTCCGCTCTCCGCGTAACCCCAGGTCAGACCTGGTCACTTTGCACCCTGCTGGCCCCTCCACAGTACCGGACCGGGTACCCGGCAGGGGTTCCGCGGAGGGAGGAAGGGCGGACCGGAGGGCCCCCCACTGCCGGAAGGGGCGAGCCCTGCAAGCAGTGCTCCCGCCCCGGCCGGGCTCACCTTTAGGTCGTTCTCCGGCAGGTACTTGCATAGCCGCGCTATCTCCACATACTTGTCCAAGTCTAGTGGCGCCATTTTAGAATTACAAGCCGCGACGCGGCGGCTGCAGGAGCGGCGGCAGCAGGAGCGGTAGCGGGTGTTGTAGCGGAGATAGCGGCGGAGGTCGAAGGCGGAACTCTTCCAACGTCACGTCCGGCCCGTGAGAGGCGTCTGCGCAGCGACGTTAAAGTTTGACCCGATTCGCCCCACTGCCTCGGTTCGCCTCACGCCCTCTATCCCGCTGAACCTAGGCTGCAGGCCCGTAGTGGAGCTCTTCGGACCGGCGAGCCAAACTTGTTGGGACCCGTAGTTGTGGGCGCGGTGAATGCTGGGATTTATAGTTTGCTTTTTTGGCCAGATACTTATTTTCTCCTTTTCCTTTCCTCCAGAGTTTTACCTCTGGGTTGCCGACAAAACGGCGAAGTAGGCGCCCCTAGCCGTTCCCTGGTTTCTCATGCCGATCCTTCTAATAGCTCTCCTATCTTACTAGAATATCTTCAGTTAAAAATTGGGAAGTCTGACCATGGTAACCTGTTTACATTTTTCCAAGGCCTTGTGAAAACGTTGCCTAAATCTTAAATTGTATATATGTTACTAGAATAAATTTTTTAAATTCATGGAACTGTACAACACAACAACAAAATCTGGCAGAAATGCCAGTCTTCCAATCTTCCTGCCTGAAAGGAAGGGAAACAAGTATCTAGACGTTCCTTATGCAAAATGCTTTATAAATGCTGTTAATTCACTTAATCCTATGAATAGCAATTCATAGGAAACCGAAAGGTTAAATCTGACTTGGCTTAAGCATACTTCACTGTGAGTCCCACGAGGGCAGGGGTTTTTTGTTGTTGTATCCCCAGCGTCAAGAACACTACCTGGATATTGCATGCCTTCATCATTCTTTCATTCAACAGCTATTTAACACCGACTATGTTCCAGGAGTGGTTGTAAACGCTTGGGGTAGTCAGCTAACACAATAGACAAAGATCCTGATCCTCAACACGGAGTTATGGTGTAGCAGAGGAAGGCAACATGAACAATAAACATAACTGTATAGAATGTTAGAAAAAGATTAAGTGCTATAAATTTTTAAAAAACAGGATTAGGTAAGTAGGGTCATGCATTTTTAAAAACTAACAAACAGGCAGTGGATGTAGCTAAGTGGTTGAGCACCTGCTTCCCATGTACTAAGTCCTGGGTTCAATCTCTGGTACCTCTTAAAAATTTTTAATTAAAAAAAAAAAAAAAAAAAAAACAGGTGGGGGAGTTAACTACTGCAGATACCTGAGGGAAATTATAAGGAAGAGCAGGAGTGTAGTCCCTAAGACAAGAGCCTTAAGACAAGAGCATATCCAGAGTCTGGAAAATACAAGACTAGAGAGCTACTGCAGAATTTTGAGCAGAATTGCAATATGATCTAACATGTTTTAAAAGGATCACTGCGGCTGCTGTATTAGAAGGTAGGGGGCAATAGTTGCAGCTGAGAGACCTCAGCTAGGAGATTGTTATATATCCAGTAGTAGCAGGTACTCAATAAATATATAAATATTTGTTATCAAGTGATCCTCTTGCTCTAAAGTATATTTGGGGGACAATTGGCTAAACTTTAATGAGGTCTCTGGGGGAAGTTCTTTGTATTACTCTTGCAACTGTTCTGTAAGTTTGAAATTGTTTCAAAATAAAATTAATCTTAAAAATAAATGTTGCAGAATGAATGCCTCCCACAAGCATTCATTTCTTCATTCAATGAATAGTTATATAGTGCCTATGATGTGAATAAGACAGATATAAGACAGCTAGGGAGTTCCTGATAGAGGAAACAATAAACATAAATGAACAAATATTTAATCACAAAATGTGATTTAGTGCTAAAAATGGAAATAAGAGGGGGTACTGTAAGAAAAATGGAGTAGAAAAGGCCTGCTTTAGACTGACAATATAGTAGAGGTCAAGTGTGCAGATTCTAGCACCAGATGGCCTGAGTTCAAACCTTGGCTCTACTACTTACTAGCTGTGGGCAAGTTATTTATCCTCTCTGTACTTCAGTTTTCTCAGTTCCAACATGGAGATGATAATAGTAGCTACCACACACGGAAAGGGTAAGAATAGTACTTACCTCATTAGCTTGTACTGAAGTTTATTATAATAGAGTTAATATATACTTAAAATAGTTTCTAGCACATAGACGTGCAATGTGAGTGTTAGCACTGAATATTGGGTGGGCAGGGAAGGCCTTTTGAAAAGGTAACATTAAGCCTTTAGTAAAAAAAGGGAGTTTCTTGGAGAAAAATTTCTAAATGGGGAAAAGATGATATTGTCTTCTTATTGCAGTCCTTGGAGAGCTGGCAATTCATTTTTCATCTCTGAATCTCAGTAAATGGGAATAAATCCTACTCAAGATACCTTCTAAGAATCGGGAAGGAGAGATTATATAGGTAGATGTATGAGAACATACTTTATAAACTAAAAGGCATCACCAGCATTACTGCTTTCCTTTGCTGATGGACTGGTGAACAGGTAGGTAACAAAAGATAGTGGTGTGCCCTTCCAGTGCAAATAGGTGACAGTCCTCACATTACCAAACTGTTGGGCTGCAAAATTTTCCCTCCTGTAGATCCACCTCATTGAGTGAACTTCACTCTTGACATCCACAGCAGAGAGGAAGGAGGAACGCATCCCTAGCAGTGTTGGGTGAGTTCTGGGAGAGGTAATAGGCACACTGGGTGGTCTGGTATTGAGAGAATGTGCAGAGCTTGCTCATTAGCTTGCATTCTTAATCTTCCTTGCCCAAAACAAAAGATCCGGGCTCCAGGTTCTACCATTTACCTAGATAAGTCATTTTTAACTTCTCTGGACATTGGTTTCCATTTTAAAAATAGATTTCACGTAAAGCATATGGCAACATGGACGAATCTGGAGGACATTATGCTGAGTGAAGCAAGCCAGACACAAAAGGACAAATACTGTATGAATGCGTTACTATGAACTAAACATATATTGTGTAACATATTGTTTGATCCACAAAAAAAAAAAAAAAAATTTATATGTATCCATTACATTTAATGGAGAAATGTATATATTTATTCATCTGTGTTTACTTTTTAGTTTTTAATTGTTTATATTTTCGATTATTAAATGTACAAATAAAGTTAAGAGAAAAAAAAAAATAGATTTCAAAAGTTCCTTACAGCAGTTTCTCAAATGTTGAGTTTTAAGCTAAAATCATACCTCCCATGATGAAAATTGGTTGCCATTTTGCTGACAAACTTTCCATTTTTCTTGTTTATGTGCAATTCCACCATGGCACCATGAAGTAGACCTAGCCAAAAGACACAGGGGATATCGGAGCATTCTGCAGCTCTGGGCACAAAGCTCCATGTAGATGCCCATGGACACCTGTGCCTTGGTTTTCTTTCCTGAAGGAGAACAAGACAACCGTATACTCCTAAATTCCTCTTTGTCATTCATAGGGAATTTTCCATAAGTATGGGAACTCCCATAGACTTCAGGTGTTTGAAATAGGATTTTGACCAGTGAGGGATGCTGCAGACTTTAAATTCCATTTGGTCAATAAATTTTGGTTATGATTTCAAATAGCTAAAATATTTACATAGTGGGCCTTTCACCTGAATTATCGTCTCAACAGCTTTCTCTGCAAGGTATTGCTATCCCCAATCTATAGTTGAGGAAACTAGGGCTCACAAACCATAATGAACTTGAGAAAAGTCAGAGTTAGATTAGTGCTGGAGTATGAACTTAAGCCAGAGTATGTCTGACTGCTTCTCATTATCATACCATGGTACTTTTCAGTTCTGTACTCTAGGAGCTCCTGTGGTTTCCATCCCTCTATTTCCTAGGACACAATGACTGGCCTCAGCCAGTGGGGTTCTCCAAAACACAAACACAGGTGAGCCACCTCTCCATTTTCAGGAAAGCACAGGGAATCCACGGTTACCAACTAGATCAGAGATGATTTAGATGAACACGTCTAACTCAGACCTGGTGTCTAGAAACTGTGTTTATAGCCAGCGATAGCATTGCCATTTACACAAGACCAGCTCTGCACCTGCTGCCGGGTGCTGAGCACTTATACACGATCTCATAGATTCCTCCTGCCCACAATCCTGTGAGATAAATTTTATCTCCATTTTACGGAAGACACTGAGGTCCAGAGAAAAGTAACTTACCCAAGGATACTCTCATTATGAATTTTTAATTCTTAACACTTCTTACAATTATACTATTATTTTTTTGTTTGTTCCCTCTCCCTCTCTCCCTCTCTCCCTCTTTCCCTCTCTCCCTCTCTCCCTCTTTCCCTCTCTCCAGGAGACAAAGGGCCGTGCTTGTCTTGTTCAGCACAGTGCCTAGCTCGGAGTCGGCACTCACAAACGGGAATTAAGCAATGAGTTAGCTGCTTAAAGCGCCCAAAACTTGAACCGGCCTAAGGACTGCGCAGGGCGATTTCACACCTACGAACGCACCCTTAACTCTCTTCAGAAACCAGTTATAACAACCCCTATAAACCGATAATATAACGGTTAGCCCCTCTAGGATAGCCCAGCGGCCGACAGAATTTGGGCATTTCGTTTGTGAGTCGTCTCCAAGTAGCTCTGGCTTATTTACTCCGCCGAGAAGGAAGGGAGGGCGGGCTCCAGGGACTACCGGTTCTATTCTGCTCTGGAGAAACACACACCCCAATCCCGCACGGCCCTCGCCCTGCCCCCTTACAAGGCAGCGCCGGAGCCCTGGGGGCGGGGCAGAGGGAGGGGAGGAGGGGAGCGGTTGGCCGGGGCCTCTTCCGGGACCTGAAGGGCACGGGCGCGGATCTAAGCTCCGCCCTCACTAGGGGGCGGAGCGACGGCCCGGGCCTTGCCAAAGCCACCACAGGTAACCCGGTACGCGGCTGGGCACCCCGGGGCCCAGGGTCTGGCGAGATCCCGGGCAGGAGCGCCCGGGCCCCTTGGCGGGGACGGGGAAGAGGGAGGGGTTGGCCCGAGCCAGGTGGAATGGGTTGGGGAGGGCCACATCGGGCTCCGGCCGGCCACATTGACCCAGAGGAACCAGCTTGTTCTCTCCAGTCTCCTCCCTCCAAGTGCTGCCATGACGGGATGGAACTGTAGGGGGCCTGCTGAGAGAGACCACCGCTCACGGGAAGCCCACCCCATTGAGTTCTGGGCTTTGGGGATGGTGGTCAGTGGCCTAGGTCGCAGATTGGTCAGATTTATCCATTCATCTATCAATTAGTACATTTTCTTTCTTCATTCACTCATTGCTCACTTCTACACTATGCTGAGTCCTTTGGTAGGTTCTGGAGACGCCTGGATGAATCTAACAGGCCCAGCCCTCTTGGAATTTAGGCTAGAATCTGGTCTAGAGACTTTTACATAGATGATTACATTCAGAGTGATCCCTGCAATGAAGGTAGCATAATAGATCCCTTCAGAGCCCACAGGAAGAAGAAAGTAACATGGGGATGGAAGTGGGACAGCTTCACTGAGAAGGGGACATTTGAATTGAATTCGGTGTTTACAAGTTGACAAGGAAAGAAGGGACATTCCACGTAGAGGAAGCAGCACAGGTTGCAAGTTATGAAAGGGCCAGCCTTATTAGAAGAACGGCAAAAATCCCAATATAACAAGAGATTGTGGTGAGTTCCTGAAAATAAGGTTGAGGCCTTGAATGCTGTGCTGAGGCCAGGATTTATTCCCAGAGTTCAGTATTTCTCAGTCTTTTTAAATGTTTTATCTTTCGATAAACATAAATATCTCATGACCTCTGGTACTTTATTGTGATATGAGAATCATGGGGCGATACACAAAAACTTTAGCCAAAAAAGTTTACTTTCTGTAGTGGTGTTGAGATAAAGAGAACTCTGCCTCCCAAATATAAGATTATATCAAAAGGTTGGTGATGCTTATTCAAATTAATTAGGCCCTAGGCACTGGTACATTCAACAAGAAAGATTTTAAGGAAGGGAGTTACTTGATTCATTCTGTTTTAGGAAAAAGATACAGTTAATGTCTAAAAAGTGCCTTTCTTTCTTATGCATAGGACAACATGAAGCTGCTGCCAGTCTTGGAGCCTGGAGACAAGCCCAAGAAAGCAACATGGTCTGTAAGGAAGGATTCAGACACACAAAATATGAGTTTTTGTTTCATTTATAAGTAGTTTACTAACACATTGATCATGAATGGAAAAAGTGTAGAGATGAAATTGTCTGCAGTTTCTGGCAATTAGAGTCAAAGTGTCTAAGAAGGTCTTCAGAGGAAAGATAGTGGGGCAATAATTACCACGGAGCAGATGTTGATTTTATTAAAATTCATTTAGCAAAAAGAGTAAGGCACTGACCATCTGGCATCCTCAGCTCCAACACTGTGACTTCCCCTAAGCTGTGACTAAATTTTAAGATTTTCAGGGAATGCAATTTGGATTAAACTGGCTTCATTGTTTCTTGGGCTGCTTGTTCAACCAACCCATAACCTCTTCATTCAACAACTAACACTGGCATGTCAGGCAGCTGCTGTGCAGGTGTTGGAAGTACAAAGGTGAATAGTCCCATTTTAGTGGGGAAGATAGACTAAGCAGATGATGGTGATGAAATGTGATCAGTGTTGAAGCAAGGCTCAAAGAAGCCTGTAGAGAGGAAGCATTGTTTCCACAGAACCTCGGAGACAAGCTTCCAATGTGATTTCCTTGCATCCACTCTTGCTCTGTTTCCAATGTAAATCTGATTTGACACTCTCTAGTTTAAAACCTTTTCTTGCATCCCCATTGGTCTGAGAATAAAAACCAGACTTCTTAAAGCAATCCACTGGGCCCTGCATAATCGTTCCCTGCCTGTCTTTCCAACCTCAATTCTCATTACTCATTCCTTTGCTCTCCCTCTGTTCCTTTAGCACAGGGATTCTTAACCAGGGGTCCATGAGCTTGAATTGAAATTCCAAAAAAACATTCTTGTGGGGACGTGTTGGTGTGGGTATGATATATTTATTAAATAATTCACAGTATAGTATGGACTTAGTAAGGAGTCTATGGTTTTCACCTGACTGGCAAAGGGGTCCATAGAACAAAAAAGGTTAAGAACTCCTGCTTTAGGGAAGTGGCTGTAGCTCAATTGGTTGGGCTCCCGTTTGCCATATGGGAGGCCCTGGGTTCAATTCCTGGGGCCTCCTGGTGAAGGCAAACCGGCCCGCATGGTGCGGTGAGCTGGTATAGCAGGATGACACAGCAAGGGGAGACAAGCAGACACAGAAAAATGCAAAGTAAGTGCACACAGAAAGTACAAGCAGTAAGGGCGGGATAAATAAATAAAAATAAATCTTTTTTTTTTTTTTTTTTAAA
>JAQZBX010059545.1:0-17507 GCA_029593785.1 Cabassous unicinctus
TCTTTGAAAATCAACAATGTAATATACAATATTAAGAGGACAAAAGAAAAACATCATATGAAAATACAAATCATTGCAGATAAGGCATTTGACAAAATTCAACAACCATTCATATTTTTTTAATGTCAGAAAAATAGGAAGAGAGGAGAACTTCCTCAACTTGATAAAGAGCATAAAAGATGCACACAAACAAACAAACTACAGCAAAATTGTTCTCCAAAATGAGGGAGAGATTTGAAAAATTCACAAACAGAAATTGAGAGAATTCAACAAGATCCTTGCAAGAAATACTAAAGGGAGTTCTACAGGTGGAAAGGAAAAGCCAGAAGAGAGAGATTTGGAAAAGAGTGTAGAAATGAAGATTATTAGTAAATGTAACTAAAAGGGTATAAAGAGAAAAAAATTATAAGATATATAAAAGACTAAAGATAAAATGGTTGGAGTAAATATTGTCTTTACAATAATAACATTAAATGTTATGAATTAAACTCTCCAAGTAAGAGAAACAGATTGGCAGAATGCATAAAAAATTTGATCCATCTATATGCTGTCTACAAGAGACTCACCTTTGACTCAAGGACACAAATAGGTTGCAAATGAAAGGTTGGAAAATGATTTTCCATGCAAACAGTAACCAAAAAAGAACTAAGGTAGCTATAATAATATTAAACAAAATAGACTTTAAATGCAAAACTGTTATAAGAGACAAAGAAGGACACTATATATTAATAAAAGGGGCACTCTACAAAGAAGAAAGAACAATAACAAATATATTTGCACCTAAGCAGGATACCTCAAAATACATGAGAAAAACACTGGCAAAACTGAAGAGAGAAATAGATGCCTCTACAATATTAGTGGGAGACTTCAACTCATCACTCTCAATAATAAATCGAACTTCTAGACAGAAGGTCAATGAAGAAACAGGGATCTTGAATAATTCAATAAATGAACTAGACCTAACAGACACATACATATCCTGCCCAAAACAGCAGGATATACTATCTGCTCATGGAACATTCTCCGGGATAGACCACATGTTAGGTCATAGAACAAGTCTCAATGAATTTAGAAGGATTAAAATTGTACAAAACACTTTGACCACAAAAGAATGAAATTGGAAATCAATAATGGGCAGAGAACTGGAAACTTCAAAATATACGGGTATTAAAAACCACACTCTAACAATAAGTGGGTCAAAAAAGAAATTGCAAGAGAAATCAGTAAATATCTTGAGGTGAATGAATATATGGAAACACAAAATAGCCAAACTTATGAAATGCAGCAAAGGCAGTGCTGAGAGGGAATTATTTAGCCATAAATGCCTACATTAAAATAGAAGAAAGAGCTAAAATTAAAAACATACCTATCACCTGGAAGAAATAGCAAAAGAACAACTAACTAATCCCAAAGCAAGCAGAAGTAAAGAAATAATAAATATTAGAGCAGAAATAACTGAAATTTAAAATTAAAAAAATATATGATGATCCAAAACAAAAGCTTGAGTTTTGAGATGATTAATAAAATTGGCAGACCCTTAGCTAGACTAACAAATAAAAAAAAAAGAGAGAAGATACAAATAAAATCAGAAACAAGAGAGGTGGCATGACCACTGTCCCCACAGAAATAAAAAGGATCAAAAGAAAATACTACGAACAGCTATATGGCAACAAATTAGGCAACTTGAATGAAATAGCTGAATTTCTAGAAACACACGAACAACCTACACCTATTAAACAAGAAATAGAAAATCTTAACAGATCAATCACAAGTAATGAGATTGAATCAGGCATCAAAAACCTCACAACAAAGAAAAGGCCAGGACCAGAAGGCTTCACAGGTGAATTCTTTAACTCATTCCAAAAGGAACTAATAATAATCTTGCTCAAACTCCTGCAAGAAATTGAGGAGGAGGGAACATTATCTAACTCAGTCTGTGAAGGCATCACTACCCTAATACCAAAGCCAGCTACAGATGCTACCTGAAAGGAAAAATACAGACCAATCTCTCTAAGGAACATGGATACAAAAATCCTCAACAAAATACTTGCAAATCAAATCCAACAACATATTAAACAAATTATACACCATAATCACATGGGTTTTATCTCAGGTATGCAAGGATGGTTCAATATAAGAAACTCAATTAATGTAACACAGCACATTAACAAATTGAAGGAGAAAAATTATATGATCATCTCTAAATGCAGGAAAGGCATTTGACAAATCTTGATAAAAACACTTCAAAAGATTGGAATAGAAGGAAACACCCTCAAATGATAAAAGGGCATATATGAAAAACTCACAGCTAACATCACATTCAATGGTGAAAGGTTAAAGGCTTGCCCCACAAGATCCAGAACAAGACAAGTATGTCTACTGTCACCAGTTACTCTTTTTAGTGCAGTTAGGCAAGAAAAGTAAATAAAATTCTTTGAAATTGGAGAGAAAGGAGTTAAATTTTCACTATTTGCAGACGACATGATCCCATATATAGAAAGACCTGAAAAATCTACAACAAAGCTACTAGAGCTGATAAATGAATTAAGCAAAGTGGCAGGATATAAGACCAACATGTAAAAATCAGTAGTGTTTCTGTACACTAGCAATGAGCAAATCAAAGAAATCAAGAAAAAATTTCATTTACAATAGCAACTAAAAGAATCAAATATCTAAGAATAAATTTAACCAAGCAGGTAAAAGATTTGTATATAGAAAAACAACAAAACATTCTAAAAGAAATCAAAGAAGACCTAAATAAATGGAAGGACATTCGTGTTCATGGATTGGAAGACTAAGTATCATTAAGATATCAATTCCACCCAAATTGATTTACAGATTCAATACAATACCAATAAATATTCTAACAAACAGCCTTTTTTTTTGCAGAAATGGAAAAGCTAATTATCAAATTTATTTGGAAAGTTAAGGGACCCTGGATAGCAAAAAACATCTTGAAAAAGAATGAAGTTGGAGGACTCACACTACCTGACTTTAAATCATATTACAAAGCTACAGTGGTGCAAACTGCATGGTATTGGCACAAGGATAGACATATTGACCAATGGAATTGAATTGAGAGCTCAAATATAGACCCACACATCTACAACCAATTGATAATTGACAAGGTTGCCAAGTCCACTCAACTGGGACACAATAGTCTCTTCAACAAATGGTGCTGGGAGACCTGGATATCCATATTCAAAAGTATGAAAGATGATCCCTATCTCACATCTTATACAAAAATTTACTCATAATGGATCAAAGATCCACATAAAAGAGACAAGACCATAAAACTCCTGGAAGGAAATGTAGGAATGCATCCTTGAGATCTTGTGGTTGGCAATAGTTTCATAAACTTTATACCCAAAGCATGAGAAATGAAAGAAAAATTAAATAAATTGGACTTCCTCAAAATTAAAAACTTTTGTGCTTCAAAGGAGTTTGTCATGAAAGTAAAAATGCAGTCTACTCAATGGGAGAAAATATTTGGAAACCACATATCCAATAAGGCTCTAATATCCAGTATATGTAAAGAAACCCTACAACTCAACAATAAAAAGACAAACAACCCAATTAAAAATGGGCAAAAGACATGAACAGATATTTTTATAAAGAAAAAATACAAATGACTAAAAAGCACATGAAATGATGTTCAACATCACTAGCTATTAGAGAAATGCAAATCAAAACCACAATGAGATATCTTTTCACACCTATTTGACTGACCACTATTAAACAAACAGAAAACTACAAGTGTTAGAGAGGATGTGGAGAAAAGGGAACACTCATTCATTCCTGGTAGGAATGTAGAATAGTGCAGCCACTGGGAAGGTGGTTCCTCAGGATGCTATGTATAGAATTGTCATATGATCTGGCAATCCTGCTACTGGGTATAATTCCAGAAGAACTGAAAGCAGGGACACAAACAGATATATGCACACCAATGTTCATAGTGGCATTATTCACGATTGCCAAAAGATGGAAGCAACCCAAGTGCCCATCAACAGATGAATGGATAAACAAAATGTGGAATATACACATAATGGAATATTATTCATCTGAAGTACTGATGATGCGACAACATGGATGAACCTTGAGGTCCTTATGTTGAGTGAAATAAGCCAGACACAAAAGGACAAATATTGTATGATCTCACTGATATGAACTAAGTATAATAAGCAAACTCATAGAGGTAGTATCTAGAAGATAGTTTACCAGGAGATGGAATGGGACTAGAGAATGGGTAGCTGATTTTAAATCTGTTCAGAATTTAACTTGATTTGTAATGATTTGGAAATGGACAGAACTGATGGTAGCACAACAGCGCTGAAGTACGTTTGTGAATGTGGTTGAAAGGGGAGGCTTTGGGTTGTATATATTACTAAAAGGAAATCCAGAAGATGAAATGTGAAATTGTATAACAGAGTGAACCCTGTGGTACTGAGGATTGTGGTCAATAATGTTCTTTCAGGATCTTTAACAAAGTTATGTCACTTGTACAGGGTGCTGATAGTGGGGTGGTATATGGGGGAAATGCACCTAAGCAATATATGGACTGTTAACTGTAATGTTTTAACATTCTTTTTTTTTTTTACCGGGAGGTCCCGGGGATTGAACCCATGTCCCTCCATATGGATAACGGACACCCAACCATTTGAGCCACATCTGTCCCCTATTTTAACATTCTTGTATCAATTGTAACAAAGGTGCCACACCAATGTTAAGTGTCAAAAATAGGTGTGGGGAGGTTCGTTGCATATTTTATTCTTAGAAAAATGTTATACATTGTTTTCTATTTCTACAATTTTATTTTAAGGACATTACAAAAATGGGATTTTACAATATAGAATCTTTTGTCATTGGCTCTTTTGTCTCAGCATAATTCTCTGGAGATTGATCAAGATTGTTGTGTATATCAATAGTTCACTCCTTTTTATTGCTGAATAGTATTTCACGGTATAGATGTACCTCACTTTGTTGGTTAAAACAAGCTATTTACCTATTAAAGGTTATCTAGGTTGTTTCCAGCCTTGAATTTTTATGAATAAAGCTACTATAAACATTTGTATATAGGTTTTCCTGTGAATATAACTCTTCTTTTATGTAAGATAAGTGCTCAGGAGTGCTGGGGGATATGGCAAATGCATATTTAGCCTCTTAAGAAACTGTCAAACTGTTTTTCAGAGTGGCTGTACTATTTAACATTCCCACCAACAAAGCAGGAGTGATCCAGTTTCTCCACTTACTTGCTAGTATTTGGTGGTGTCATTATTTTCTATTTTAGCCATTTTGATCGGTGTTTTAGTGATATTTCATTGTGAATTTAATTTGCATTTCTCTAAAGCTAATGATGTTGAACATCTTTTCACTTGCTTATTGTTCCTCTGTATATCCTCTTTGGTGAAATATCTTTTGCCCATTTTCTGACTGTATTATTTGCTTTTTTAATGTTGAGTTTTGAGAAGTTTTGTGGATTATAATACTAGTCCTTTGAAGGATATGTGGTTTACAAATATTTTCTCCCATTGTGTAGATGGTCTTTTCATTCTCTTAACAGCATTGTTTACAAAGCAAAAAAAAATTTAATTTTTATGAACTCCAGTTTAACAGTTTTTCCTTATGAATCATGCTTTTGGGTGTCAAGTCTAAGATCTCTTTGCATAGCTTTAGCTCACCAGAGACTTTCTCCTATTTTTTCCTAAGAGTTTTACAGTTTTATGCTTTACCTTTAAGTCCATGATCTATTTTGAGTTAATTTTTTATATGAGGTGTGAGACTTGGGTTCAGGTTCATTTATTTTGTCTATGGATGTCCAATTATTCTGGCAATATTTTTTTAAAGGCTATTTTTCCTCTATTAAATTGCTTTTGCTCCTTTGTCAAAATCAGTTGGGCACATATGTGTGGAACTATTTCTGGGTTCTCTTTTCTGTTCCATTGATTTATGTGTCTATCCCTCTGCCAAAACCACACCATCTTCATTACTGCAGCTACATAATTAATCTTTAAATTGGATAGACTAATTCCACCAACATTGGTCTTCTAATTTATTTGCCTTTCCATATATATATGGAATATAATATATGTTCAAATAATCTATATCTATAAAAACTCTTGCTGGGATATTTTTTTAATTCGAAAAATTAATTTTTATATCAATGTTATAAGATACTCAATAACACAAGATAACTACAAAAAACAATAAATCTGCTTTGGTCAGTGGTTATACACACCCCCACCCCCACCGTCATTTTTGTTCTTTCCTCAATCTTAAGGGATTTGTGCTGATGTCCACTCTGACTGCTTCAGGCTGAGAAGGGATGTAGATATTAGGGGGCAGTGGAATGGAATTGTTTTGCTTGCAGTTGAAGATACTCCTTGCTTTTAGTGTGGGGCTGGTTCATCATCACTGTTTTGTTAGATGTCCAGGGCAAGCCCGAAGAACTGGAGAGTATCTGCTGGGTTTCAGGTCTCAACTGGCATGTGAACAATACGCAGTCTTTAAGTCTCTGAGAAATATATATACTTAACAGGTGAATTGAAAATTATAGGCTCAGATAAAAAGAGTAGAAGGAGAGTGTGGGAATAAAGGGGAGTGAGTATAGGGATGTAGGTCTAAAAGGACACTATAAGCGATCCTTGTAGTGATGGAAATGTTCTGTATATTAATTTTAACAATGCCAATATCTTCATTGTGATATTGTACTACAAGTTTCCAAGATTTTGTCATTAGGAGAAGCTAGGCAAGGAGTACATGGGATTTCTCTGCATTGTGTCTTGCAAATGAGTGAATCTACAACTATCTCAAAATAAAAATTTAATTACAAGAAAACAAACAAGCAAAAAGCCTACAGGTGGAAATGGTATATTTCCTCTATTACTTTGGATCTAATTTATGTAAAGTTTGGGTTTGAAAAATAACTATTGATAAGCAAATAAAGGTTTCTTGTACAGAATTCTGCAATATGATAATTTCATCCCTACCTTGCAAGTACCAATTATAGGAACTACTCATTTCATATTAAAGCTGAATCAGTCCTCATCTTGTCCTTCCTCCACTTCTAAGGATAAAAGTCTTTTTTACTTGTGGAATGTGGTCAGCTCCAAGGATCACTGGCAAAGAGACACTTCAGCAAGGTCCGTTTTCAGCACTTGGCTATATCACTTTGTTGTTGTTGTTCTTGAAAGGATGCCATCTCCAAACAGGCAAATTGTCAAAAGATGCCATTCTGGGCAAAAAGGCTTCACTTCCTCCAGACTGGCCAGTCCTGAGCCAAGACTTTGGGCTTGACAAGGTGAGCTTGGCTGGGTTTCAGCTCCTATTCTGCTCCCTTGGACAGTTGCCTTTGGAGGGCACAGACTGCATAATCATAGGTAGCAGCACTGATTCTTGCTCCCAGACCCAGGAGATCTCTCTCTTCAGCTTCTAGGAAGCCTAACACGATCTTGGGGAAACAGGGTTATGACTCTTAGGTATTCTCCTCTTCCTCCATTTTTCCCCCACTTTAGTGTCAGATCCCTCCATTTCTGGGTTCCCATGGTAGAGTTTGGAAAAGAGGTGAGAAAGAAAAAAAAAGCATTTATTGAGCAGCTTCTATGTGCCTAGAACTTTTCATGGTGTATACAGACATTGTGTAGCATACTATGAGTCTCTCTTAGCAAGGCCAACTGGTAAGGAGAAGAAGTTGGACTGAAAAGTCCAGGACCAGTTGACTTTTAATCAAAATGACAGCACTGTGTCACTAAAGGTCCATCTTAGATCCTTGGCCAGCCGAAGTGAGGGAAACTCAGCCATTTAGCCAATTCATTAGCCTGTAACCTTGACCTTGATGGGGTAAGGGGCAAGGAATTTAAGAATACAATTATCAACTGGAAAACTGCTGGAAGGAGGAAATTTGGTGTTGGCCTGAGATGGCTGGTTTGATCCCTGACTCCATTTGGTTAAAATGAATTAACCTAAGGCCAACAGATCCTGAGGGATAAGAAAGGGGCCTGGGAAGTCAAAAAAGAAAAACTGGGGTAGACCTGGAGAAACCATGAAGCTAGAAAGAATCCAAGACAGCATGAGAAACTTTGCTTTGGGGATTGAATAAATTTCTTTGCCTTCTAAATGTAAACAGTGTGAAATAGAGTACTCTAATTACCTTTATGAGTTTAAAGTAAAACAAAACACCTAATATGGCTCATGGAAAAGAGAGCAATGTTGATGATTAGCACAATTTTATCAAAGAAAAGAAAATCTCTGAGTTTGAGGCAGAATTAGACACAATAAGGATACGGCATTTTCAGCTTCTAGAGTCCTGGGAAGTGGCTAAACGTCTCATACAGAATCCCTCCTCCTCCCCCCACCCCATTATTTGCAACAATAATTCAACTGGTGTGCCACTACTTTTATTTTTTTTTTAATTTAGATTACTAGTGTTCTATATCTGCTTTTAAAGATTTCAGATTATGGGTGCACTTAAATATTTATTATATTTAAAAGAAAAAATGTATTCTCCAATATTAGTTTCCCTCATCCACAATTACTCAAATTAGGAGTTAAGTGGGCTTTGGTGGACTGGCCTGGGAATCTAGCCAGCATCTGTGAGATTGTTTCTAAGATAATAACATTCCCAGCTCCCAACACCCTAAATACAATAAAACTTTGTGAACACAATAAGTATTGTCAATTCTACTATTCATTGAACAATAGGAGAAAATGTTAATAATTCAGTCTATTCTTCACATCTTGATTCTCCTTTCCTCAGTTACAATTTTCCTCTTTTCAATTTGATCTGCACTCCTTATGTTGAGTTTTGTGTTCTAGCTCACAGTAAAAAAGTAGGAGTATAAGATCTTTGGTTCAAACAGCAGGTGAAAAATTTTAGTTAGTTGCAAATGTGCCTGTTATTTTCATGGCATTGGAAAGGTTTTATCCCTTCTTTGGAATAGTCTGCATGCACATCCATGGGAGGAAACATGTCTTCAGCTTGTGGGAAGTAATTCACATTTTAGAGTGATTTACCCACCTGTCTGTGATTAACCTGCAAGAACATTTTCAAAGTTTGCATTTGGATAACTACTCTGAAAGAATTCAAAGGTAAGTCTGTTCCAATTTCTTGGCTGTCACTTACCTGATGACAGAGCTTCGGGCACTATGAAGTTAAAATCCTTTTCTCCGTGAACACCTTGACTAGGGGAGATATATTATCTAGATTAGGGACAGCTCCCACCTCAGTACCCACCCAGGAGCAAACATCAAAGGGCAAATTCTAATTTGAGATTGAACCTACGCATGAGAATTAAGTTGCTTCAGCTGACAATGTTAAAGGGCCAAGGGTCAGGGAGTCAGGCAGACTGTAAAGCCTGTAAAGGAGAGGTAAATGTAATTATTATTGGTAAATGTACGAAGAAAATGCAAATCTATTTTGGTCAAAATAGAGACCAAACATTCAAGAAACATACTTTGAGGACCTACTATAATTATAGTAATGGCTCAGTAGATTACATTTGAATAGTACTTTACAGTTTATAATATCTTTTTAAATCTTGTAGTATCTCACCACAAACTCACAACAACCCTATGAGGTGTGCCTAACTGGAATGGTAAATAGTTGTTATTTCACAAAAAATTTGTATGGCTGATTCAATTGTAAGTGTTATCATAAAGTACATCTACTCCTCTGTTGCAATTTTGTTAAATACTGATGTTCTATTAGAAGAGAAAAACGTGTTTCACCTGGTCCATAATAAAACCTCAGGCTCCAAGGTTAAAAGGACTCATGAAATCCCATCAAGTTCAATTGTTAGATCATTGATTTGGAACCTGAGGCTTGAGTTCCAGATCCAACACCCATCACACTAAACTGTATGACCTTGCATAAATCACTTTAACCTGTCAGTGACTCAATTTTTTCATCTATAAAGTGAGAATAATGAAAATCTACTAATCCTACACGACTAAACAAAGTTATTGCTCATTCAAATTTCTTTCAACAAATGTCAATGGAGCATGTGCCGTATGCCTGACACCATTTTTGCCACTGAAGTTTCAGTACTTGAATAAAACATCAAAGAACATTCTCTGGAGCTTATACTCTTTGGAAAGAGAATCAATCAATGTGTTTGTAAAAAGGTGATAAATACTGTGGAGAAAATATGAGTTAGGTAGAAGGTGGAGAGAGGGCAATGTGGGAAAGAGCATATAAAATAAAAGGGTGGTCAGGAAGCCCAAACCTATGAGGTAATATTAGAGCCAAGTCCACATGGAAATATGGAAGCAAGCCACATGGATATCTTGGGGAACAGCAGGCTAAGCAAAGGAAATAGCAAATGCAAAGGCTCTGTGGCGGCAAGTATGGCTGAAGGATATTGGGCAGGGAGAATATCAGGCGATGGTAGCAATCCAGACCCTAAGGCTTTATAGACCATTAGCATGCTTTCGGATTTTATTCTGAGTGAGATGAGAAGCCATTGGAGGGTTTTAAGTAAGAGTGATAGTTCTGTGCTTTAAGGACCACTCTAACACAGCGCTATTTTATATATTTATATAGAAACATATGGTGTTACATTTGTAACTTTAGATTTTCTAGTAGCCACATTTTAAAGAGTAAAAATAAGCAAGTGAAATTAATTTTGACAATCAATTTTATTTAACTCAACATATCGAAAGCTTATACTTTGAATGTACAATTAATATATTTTTATGAGATATTTTACATTCTTTTTTTCACATTAAGTCTTTGAAATTTGGTATGCTTTTTACATTTACAGCACTTTTCAATTTGGCCTACTCACATTTCAAGAGCTTGAGAGCTGCATGTGGCTAGTGGCTACTTATTGGATAGCACGGCTCTAGCTGTGGTGGATAATTCTGTAAGATTCAGGAGAGGGAAATTGCTGGAGCAATGTCCTTGATAAGTGGGTGTGAAAGTACTTTAAATTCCTCGAAAAGATGTTTTAAAATAAAAGGAAATATATATTATGGTTTTGAAAGAATGTCCTAGTGCAGGGGTTCTTAACCTGGGGTCCAGGAGCTTGAATTGAAATTCATAAAAACATAATTCTTGTGGGGACGTGTTGGTGCGGGTGTGATATATTTATTAAATAATACACAGTATAGTGTGGGCTTAGTAAGGGGTCCGTGGTTTTCACCTGACTGGCAAAGGGGTCCATGGAACAAAAAAGTTAAGAACCCCTGACCTAGTGACTGTTTTGGGGGAGTTAGTTGTAGAACAGGCAGACTGACTTGGATCACTTGTGTCCTTCTTTCCCCCCCAAACTTAATAGTCTCATTGGGAGTGTGCTCAAACTAAAGCAACGAGCTACAAGTCAGCTCACTGAGGGAGAGTAGATGGCAGGATGGGGATTAGGTTGAGACAGGAAACCAAGGGGATGTAGATGTGCCAGACAGAAAACATAAGCAATAGAGTGCATCATCAGAATGGAGATCAAAAGCTTTTCTGTCAGTGAACTTAGCTTCAACCTCAGGGCAACTCTGAGGGAGCAAGAGACATTCTGCTCACGGCCTAAACTTGAGGCTATTCCTGAAGATGCTGGAAACTGCTCGCTCATCAAGCAGTTCCCTAAGGTATACAAAATTGCAAGGCCTTTCCAAGACTCACAATAATGACTTACTGTGGAAATAGTTGTACGTTCTCTTGGGTCGTCTATTTCCATTTTTCTCTCTTACTCTATCCATGGAGCTCGGTTGACTCAGTCTTTGATTTCAGCTAAAGGAGCTGAAGTGCAGAGTTCAAGGGCAGCCAGCTAGTTCCAGGAAAAGTTATGGGAGGGTTCAAGGTGCTTTTGAGAGCTTTCCAGGGATCCTAGCACTTCTGCCTCTTTCTGAAAAGAGCTTCACCTCTAGGTCCAATCACTACCTTCCTGAAATGAAATAGAATTCAGATGCTCTGGAAGAGCTGGCTCCCTGTGGGAGAGGGAAACTGGCCCTTACTGTCCAATTTTTGTCTCAAGATCCACCTTCCACTCAGAGACATGGCATTGACGCAGAGGGAACATTGGTCCCTAATTAGCAAACCGTCCTCAACATGCATATATCATTCTTCCTTATCCCTTAGTACAGTTGTGACTAGGTTGAACATTCATACTACATTCCACTAGACACCAGGGTATAACCTCTCTTAATAACTCCGAAGCTGCTCACAAGTTTTAAAAAAAAAAGGAAGAAGAAGAAGAAAAATAGGATGGGCGTCTTTTACTTCTCACTCCTGGTTTTTTAAATTCAGACTCCAAAACAATTTAAGAATGTAGGAAGCTAGAGTTCTACATAACAGGTAGAAACAAGAGCCAGAAAAATATAGGTCATGCTCAGAGAGAACTCTTTTCCTACATGCATTAGAGGAAGTTGGTTTAGTAATCAACATAAGAGATTAGGGCAATTACAGAAGGGATTGAGTTAATTGGGCATGTGTAAGTGATACTTGAGTTAGAATTAACAGGAGTCAGTGGTTGTTTAGATATGAGGTATGACTGATCAGATATGCAGAGGGAGAAAGCCATGCCCAGGATGATTCCCGAGGTCTCACCTGGGATGTCACAGATGAGTATGCCTTCCTCCCGGGTTTAGCACCCTGGCTAGCCCTGTGTACACTCCGCAGATTCTGAAATGGCCTTCTCTCCCAGGTGGGGTAACTGCTTCCATGTGAAGATGGATTTCTCTCTAAGGCTATCATCAATTTTGGTTCTTGTCAGGCAGAATTAAAGAAGCTTGGAGAACGAGCTTTACTGCTGGTCCTACCTAAACTTCTTAATCTGTCCCATTATCATGGATTTTGTCTTTTCCCTCAAACACCAGTAACTAGACACTGGCTTTATGAAAACCAAATTCTAAAGTACCTCAACTGGGGTCAAATAATGCTCCTTGCCAATCCTGGAGTCTTGCTCTAGTTACCTAATTCTAATCTAAGTCAATTGTCTGAATTCTTGGATATTTACCCATTTTCTGCCAATAGAGTTCCCCCCCTTGATTTTCTGCCCTGATTCTGGGAGGTCTCTTTTAGTACATCATTGGCTCTTGCTGTTGGTTATCAACTGTGCTGCCATTTAATTTTAATCATAGTCTTCTGATGCTTTTCCAGTCAATGACTTGCTATTGGTATCTTTTCAAGTATCTTCCCACCAAGAAGTTTTGAGTCCTTTCCTCTCCGATTTGATGTGACTGACCATTGTCAACACTGTAGTAGATCCACTGGAGCTCTCCCAAAGAATTGGTCATCTGAGAGTCCTACCTCCATTTTTATTTGGAACTTGGCATCCTAAATCCTTATTTTCAGAGGCTCAAAATTCTTAAGAAAACTAAACTAAACTGAATAGATAAAAACAGATTTTGAAAGTATAGTAAATGCTGATCCTGGGGATTTCAACCATTTGATTTGTGATAAAATTAGTACACTATTTTAAGACATTTGGGAAAAGTTTATTTAAATCTCAAGATGTTACAAAGTTTCATAAGGCATCATCTCTCGTCTCTTTAGGGAATTAAATTTAAGTAAATTAGACTTCAGCCAGAGGTTTTCAACTTTTGCCACTAAAGGCATTCATGTGGAGAGCTTTAAAAAATCCTTATGCCTGGGTTCTGCCATCAAAGATTCTGATTAATTACTCTGTGGTTCAGCCTGGGCACTAGAATTTTTAAAGGCTCTCCAGATGATTCTAATGTGCAGTAAAGGTTGAGAATAATTGAATTAGTTTAATGAAATTTAAGGGTAATTTAAAAACATTAAATATTGAAATGTGAGTTTGTAAAACAGAAAAACAAACTAAAATTTCATATGCACACCACCTGTTTTGGTTTATTAGACACACATACAAATATACCCATGTATATGCACAGAATTTGAATCTTCCAGCAAAAAGTAATCATAAAAGGGAAGCCTTTTGGTCTTTTATTTCTTGTACTTTTCTCTTCAGTTATGCTGACATCATTGTTTAGGCTCTGGCTCCTTTCACATCTAGGAAGTATTGTGTAAATTGGGGAGCTGCTCTTCCTACTTTGTCTACTGGAACATCCTGCTCCTTCATTTAGTGTTGCTGAAATTGTTTTGCATGCAATAGCAGCATCACAATCATTTGAGATACTTGTTAAAAAATGTTAAGTCCTGGGCCACACCAGAAACACCAAATCAGAACCTCTGATTTGGGGCCAAGGAAATGCACAGGTAATTTGCATGCAAACTATAAGATGACTTGTGCAGATGGCTCATTTTACCTTTCATGTGTAAGTTGTGTTGGTTTAACCCTGAAGAAGTCATCTTATCTCCAAACTATAGGGTCCCTTTTAAGGAGGCATCTATATAATGAGTATAGTAGCAAGTTAGCATATGTTAAAAAGAAGAATTACAAAATCTGTCAATCAAGTGAGGGACAAAATCCACCTTCCTTAAGTAATTTAAAAATTCATCTTGTAAGAAAACCAAATAGAATATTACCATGCTTTACCACGTTTTGAAAATAAAGGCTATAAAAAAATAAATAGAAATAAGATGAGCTATAACTATAACAATAAATGTAAGAGATAAATCACCTAGGCTTTCAATGAGTTCAACATCTGGATCCTGTCATAGCATGGTTAATTTGATTATCTCTGATATTTAATATGGCTGCAAAAACACGAAGAACTGAAAAATGATCATCTTTGAGGCCTCACAAATTCAAGGGAAGAGTCTGATTTCTTCAAGGAATTGGGCCTCAGAGGAGACCAAGAGGGAAGAAAGGAGAGTCTGTCCTACATGGCTTGTTTAGGTCTATTCTGATGGCCTGAAAAAAAAAAATGACAAACTGATCATAAGTGATTTTTCTAAGTCTCAGACATCAAATTACTTAGCCCCTAAATTCCTACCATGGAGGATGATAGTGGGAATGAAATGACCATTTTGAGAAGCCAGCAAATATGAAGAGGTGTCTATTAGCTTGAATATGAAAGAATTGAGCATTTCATTTCATTAGCCTGAAATTACCTGAAAGAAGATATCTGCACTCGGGCTAATGGGTGGCTCTTCATCATTTTCCAGGGAAACAGTACAGGAGGAACAGGCTGTGCACTAATTACAGCAGGGCTGATGTTAGCTCAGAGGAAATGCTTCCATCCAGAAAGGGTCGTGAGAGGCTGTATCTCTTGAGGGATCTTTAGAAATGGTTCTGGAATCCTAGACAAATAAATAAACAATTGTTTACTTTTATGCCTTTTTCTTCTCTGCCTCATTTCCAAGTGACAGAAGTGGGAGATGCCCTAGGTATCCCTCTGTCTGCAGTTGCTTCTTTATTCTCCTCAACCTTCCAGGTTAGTGTGAGATTTCTCACTAAGCAAGTCAAAGGGTTGACAATAACACTGGTCAACATCTAGTGTGATTCTACCAGTTATTATGGACTAGTTATTTTACTGTAAAATAGCATAGAACAATAGACTCAAGTCTGTAAGAAAGTAGGAAAAGATTGACTTTTTATTCTAATATTTTCTCTTAATTCTAATTACAGTGAATGTAAAACAAAATAGAAAATTCTGTTTTAAACCTTGAATTGTGGCATTTCACATACTCATTGGGACTCTTTTGAGATATAAGAAATTCTGGTAAGCTCTAGTGAGAAATAGACATGTTTTTGCTTTTGTTTTAGTTTAGTTTAGTTTTTTTTTTTAAGCAGAGGAGTATGGACAGACTCCTTGTGTTTTCTTTCACCAGTTTCTTCACCTTGCATTACAACCTAAACTATTTAGGCCTCGGATTGTCTTTAGCAGATTCTCAAATGATTCTTTAAAAAATATGTGTGCCTCAGTCTCCTAGACAAATTCAAGGATCGGGGACTGAGAAGTTTTAGTGACAGGGACATGGTTAGCACTAGAATAAATTCTTACCCTCAAAATAAGCAATAGCACCTTCAGTAGTTGTGAGGTCTCCTTTTCCCAAATTGACCAATCAACTACCAGATCTGTACATTTGAAGCTTCTCAGCAGCCACCTCCACTCCCTGTCTAGTTGACCAAGAATCCCAAGTGGGATGGTGTATTAATCTGTCAAAGGCATGCTGATGCAAAATACCAGAAATCTGTTGCCTTTTATAAAGGGTATTTATTTGGGGTAGAAGCTTACACTTACCAGGCCATAAAGCATAAATTACTTCCCTCACCAAAGTCTGTTGCCACGTGTTGGAGCAAGATAGCTGCCAACATCTGCCAAGAGTTCAGGCTTCCTGGGTTCCTCTCTTTCTGGGGCTTGTTTCTCTCCAGGCTCAGCTGCCCTGCTCTCTCCACAAGGCCAGCTGTAGACTCTCAGGTGACCAGCTCTGTCTTTCTCCCTGGGGCTCATTTCTCTCCAGGCTCAGCTGCTCTGCTCCCCTGTGTGCTTACTTACTGGGCTCCAGCTCAAAACTCCAGCATCAAAACTCCAACTAACTCCTCTGCTCTGCCATGCAGTTTTCTCTGTGAGTCCCTGCCCACCAAGGAGGTGGAGACACAACATCCTACTGATGTTCCCCAATCAAAGCCTTAATCATTATTTAATCAAGTAAAGTGAAACCTCTGAATCCAATATAATCTAATATGCCTCTAGGGACAGACCAGTTTACAAACATAATTCAATATCTATTTTAGGAATTCATAAACAATATCAAACTGCTACAGATGGAGAACCCAGGATTACAGAATGAGAACAGAGAAAGCCTGAAGTTTAACAAACTGTATCTATACTGTCACTATAATATGAGAGTCTCTCCAGAGTTTTAAAGTAAATTCCACCTAAGTATCCTAAGTTAGCATCCCCAGATGAACAATTCAATACAAGTCTATAGCTCAAGAATGTTACTGAAAGCCATGTGGTAACACGGTCCTTATGGATTATATAAAGAAGAGACCTCTTTAGTTTAGCTATGCAAATACCAAGCCCCCAAAAAAGTTAAGGTTAGTTTAATTAAAATATATACATGAATGTCCATAAAGCAATTTCATATATATATATTTTTTATCACTTTTTGTTTGGTTGGAGCAAGATGTTCTTTGTTAGTCCATTTTGATTAATTGGTCTGTCAGTTGAATCTGATCAAAGTCAATTTAGTCAAATAATCTGCTGGTATTGATTTAAGTGAATTGACAGACAGTTTTGTGGTCTTCAGGATGTTGTCTCTGAGGCTAGTTGATCTGCATGCATGTAAGTGGGAGTGCTGGTGGTTTCTCAACCCAGGAATATGGCCTATGGGAGAAACACACTGTGATAACCAGAAGAGAAGGAGTATGGCTTTGTGTAAACATAGGCAGGGCCAATGTAAACACGGCAGATCAAATAAAATCCTGTGTGAACTGAAAGTTGTTTTTTTAAAAAAGTTCAAAAGCCAGTAAGTAGAAATTATTTTCAAATGAAAAGACTGTCTCTTATCTAAACAATTGTGTGGGTACTTTTAATTTCCTATCCATATTCCTAAGACTATCTGTAACAATAGTAAAAGCATTGTTTTTAATTATGTTATATTTTCAAACATTTATGCTTGGCAAGTAAGAAAGTCCATTTACCTACAT
>JAQZBX010059546.1:0-17493 GCA_029593785.1 Cabassous unicinctus
GGGGTGACTGGCTCTGCTCCCTATGGCTGTCAGGCTGAAGTCAGATCACTTCATCTCTGCCTCTGTTTCTTCATCTGTAAATGTTACTGAATGTGCCTACTGTATACACACCATGGAAGAGTGGTGTGCAGATTAAATGTAAGCCCTCAGCACAGTGCCTGGCACATAAAAGTGATGAGAAAATTATAGCATTTGCTATAATTTTTACATGTCCCTCTTTTGATACCCCCAAATTGGGGGAAGAGGGAACAGTAAAAAATTCAGAGCATGTAATTTAAGGGGTACATTATTCAGTCAAGCAAGGCACAAAATATGTCATGAATTTGAGAAAGCAGCAGCTGAGCCGTTGACAACCAGGTTCAATGTAGCTGTATGAAAAGCAGGCATTTTTATGCCAGAAAATATAGTTTCATTTGATTCTCCTGGATGTCATAAAGAAGCAACATGTGGATGGCAAACAATTGAAATTGTCACATTTAGCTCAATTTCATGAATCCATAATTCTGTGCTATTTCTGTGGCCCAGAATTGAATTTTTACTTAGAAATTTTTAAATACAGAGTAAGGATATGTGCTCCCATTTTCTTTAAATAAATCTCTTTTATTTATAGGTTTATGTATCCAGTCCTATCTGTTTCTCTGGAGATCCCTTACAAATAACCTCATCCAGACATTGATATAAATGTAATAAATATTGACTATTTCCTTTTCTAGAAGCCAACATCTATAATAAACCCACAGCAGATCCCCCACAAGCACACCCATCTCATTCATCCACAAACACCTTCACCCAAACCCTAGAGAGTTCTGTCTCTCCCAACATTCATGGTGGAGAAATATGGTGGAAATTTTGTTTATTCACATAGATTCAATGCTACTGTATCTCCTCCAATACCAGGTGTCCACACTTTCCAGTAAGTACCAAGCAATTTCATATATGGCATCCTGAAGTACATATCAGTATATGGGACCAATGGCGATTTTCAATTTTGCTTCCTCATCAGTAGGCAGTGGGGCCAGTCAGAAGGAGATCACCTTCCCCTGAGCCCTAACACACACACATGCACCTAAACGGTTCAGATCCATAGTGTAGGAGCAAAAGTAATTCCTGGCACTAGGTGTTCCTGAGAACGAGTGGCTGTGTTTTTGTGCAAGTCATGAACTAAGTTCCCAAAACAGAATCTCCACCTGTATAGAGATATGCAAATGGCAATTTGCTCTGCTGTTCATCACACAGTCATATATGAATTCTGAGGGAGAGAAAAATGTGACTCCAATGAGTACCACATTTAATGAAGGAAGGATATTCTTGTGGAAATATTGATGAGGGTCTGTTCACATAGAATCCACCTCTTTACAAGAAATTGTTCATACTGTGAAGTTTCCTATTGGCTATAGAGGCTTAACTGCTTGCTCAGTGAGCCAACTGCCCAGGACACTGCCCTAATCCCAAAGATAATGACTGTTTCTTTTTAAAAGTGACAAGAGTGAAAACGGACCATGATATTCTCAACAAATTATTAGAGGAAGGATAGAATCTAGCTCTCCAAAGTGGTGTGAATGTCCTTTTATTTAGTCTCTTCCTTGTCACATTATACTTTTTCCATTTCTCACTTATTTCATCAAGAACATATGTCAAAAACTGGAAAAAAAAAAAACTCAGTACACCATGAGTTGTTTCTCCAGGTAAGCTTAGAAATTGCTTGCAGGGGAAACCTGAAAAATCTTCCTTTGATTTAGAGTTGGCTAAAGATACTATGTGTCATAAACATGCATATATAAAATGGGCTCAATAATCAAATCCTCTGATATCCATTGCTTCAGTATACCTCTAGCCACCTTCTCTTTGCATTTTTATTCTGCTCACTGTTAGTTGGTTACCCTTTCCTGGGTATAACTGGATTGCACAAATCAACCATTGCTAAGATGGTTCCTATGTTTATTGCTGTGTTTCCTTTTATATTAATGCAAAAACAACTTTTTGTACTTTGTTTTGGTTTAGAATCAGAAGATTCAATAAAACACACAGATTATTAGAGTCCTTGATTTCCACTTAATGAATTAACAAACCAAGTAATCCTCTGTCCCCCGAGTGGACACCTCAGTTTTTATTCCCATACCCCACACTGGAGGCTGTGTAATCCTTAAGGAAGTTGAGAAAGGTGAGAAAATCATCTTGCTTTTTCTTGTTTGGAGACCAGGGATTCAGTGCATGAGCCTTGAGTCCATATTCAATTTGGATAAATGTCTGTCCATGTGCTCTGATATGCAACGGTCCTCTAAATGTGAGAATGTGATTCTTTCTTGTGTGTTTTGTTTTATATCTAACATTTTGGATTTGGAGGATTGATGTCTACTTGCAATGGTTAATAGTTGAAATTGTTGGCTTTTTAGCCAAAAAAATTGATTAATATGTAATTCCTACACATCTAGATTATGTATGCACTTTCTGAAATTTTCAACTTTCCTTTGAGGTCATGTATCTATTGCCCCAGGGAAGTACCCACATGGAGTCAGAACATGCACATAATCACCACCACCTATTTTCAAAGATGCTGCTCATGTCCAGGGCACAGTCAATGTGTCTATCCATTGAATTATGCTATGGACATGACTCTTACTTAAACTAAAATGATGAAAATTCTGTATCATGAAACTATCAAACAATGTAAGATGAATTGGCTTCATTAATTGTTAGACAAATCAGATTTCATTACAATGATTATTATGATAAATAATGAGGCATATTTCCTAGTAAAAAAAGGGTCAGTTTGTCAAGAATACAGTACAAATTTCATGTGATGCCAATAATGACACTTTAAATTACATGAAAGAAAAAAGCTGACAGGTCTACAAGAATGATTGAAATCTACAATTATAGTTAGAAAGTCCATTTTCTCAATAATCAATAGAAGATTAGACAAAAATAAATAATAATAATAAGGGTTGAACATTTTCAATAGATTTGATCTGATTGGCATTGTGGGGATATAATTAAGAACACACAAATGATAACAATCTGAGGCTGTTTATTCAGGTCTTGAAACCTGTAATCAGACACTATCACTTGTAGTTCGCAAGTGTTTCTTCTATCAATTGGATTGAAATAGCATTTTTATGATATAATGTAACATACATATTGACTTAATAATTATTTGCTGTTGTAATAACCTTTTGGTAGATGCTATAACAATTACAATAAGCATTTTTAAATAATCTCATTTTACCCTTAAATATTTTAAATCACTTAGTGTCTGTGTAAAGACACTATGACAGCATATTTCCAAATCCTCCCTTTCCTCCCTTGTGGACTTGTTATCGTCCAATGTCTTTTATGCATGTTATAAACATACAAAGGTTAATAATCATTATTACTGCATTAAATTGTTAAATTATAAAGCAACTAACATGAGAAAATATTAAATTTCACCTTCATTTATTTAACACTTGCACTCTTTTTACATATATTAAAATTTCTGGTATTCAAAATACTCATTTCTGAAAAACACCTTTAAGCATTTATCTAAGGATGATATGCTGGAAAGAAATTCTCCAGAATCTGTCTCTCTGAGCAATTTCAACGTCTTTTCACTGGGTGTAGAAAGCTGGTTCCTTTTTTTTTTTTTTTTTATGTTTTCTTTCCTAATTAAAGTTACATTCCATCTTGTTTCCATGGTTTGGATGACCAGTCTCTTGTAACTCATTTTCTTGTTCCTCTGTTAGTAGTGCATCATCCAAAGAACTTGGTTGTCTTCCACACTTAATTTTTGTATTTCAGCAGTTTTAGTATATTAAACATCTCTCTCTCTCTCTCTCTCTCTCTCTCTCTTTCTCTGTGTGTGTGTCTGTGTGTTTATCATTTTTGTGCATAAGATTCTTGAATCTGTAATTTGGTGTCAGTTTCTAAATTTAGAAAAATTTTGACCAATTTTTTTTGGTATTTTTTTCTCCAGTTTCCTATTTTTTATTCTTTTGGCTCTCTGACTACATTAAACTATGTTATATTGGCCCATGGTTCTAAAATGAACTACTCTCTTTTACCAATTTTCAAATTTTTACTTTGTTTTCCATTTATATAATGTATATTGACCTAAGTTCTTTTTCATTTTTTTATTTTGTGGCATATGTATTAAATCTCCTGAGGAAGGTGTTATTCATTACTGTTCATGTATTGCTTTTCTGTATTCCTTGTGTTTGTATTTAAGTCCTTTACATAAATGCAATACTTCTATTGAAGTTGCCTATCTAATATGGTTATCTGTCTACCTTTCCCCTTTTAATAAAGATTTTAAAATATTAATCATAATTGCATTAAATTCTTTGTTTTATACTTTAATTCCAATATTTAGGCGACATATTAAACGCATTTTATTATTTTGTCCATTTTGATTGCTCTCTTGGACTTTTATTTTTCCCATTATTTTTGTGGAATGCAAGCAATTGTTGATATTATTGCATTATTTTAAATATCTTTCTTATTAATTTTTATTATAATTCTTTTTTTTTTCTGGTTACAGGACCACACCCTACCTTTCCAATGCCTTTTGTATGGGTGTTTGTGTGAGTCTAGTGAAAGTTTAATTGTAGTTTATTGTTGCCATGTGTTCCTGAGTTGAATTTCTTTTCTGCTGTGGCACAAGAAATATTAGTTTTTTCTAGTGATACCTTGTTTTGTCTCCCTGCTTGGCTTGCAATCAGTTATTGTGCCCCATGTGAACTGCTGCCCTCATGTTCCTAATGGTTGTCAGTGTAATGGAGGAGTCTGGGCTAAGAGGGAGCACTCTCTGATCTCCTGACTGAGCCTTATCCTTAAGGGTCTGTTGTGAAGCTAAGTCTGGGGAGTGGCTGTCTATATACTCCTCTCCAGAACAGAGGCAGATATGGAGCTAAAATGATTACTGCCCCTGAGGGTCAAGTGTCATTTTTCCAATCTCTTCCCTTCCAAGCTGTAAGGATTTTCTTTCCTGCAGAGTCCTCTGCTACTTGTCTTGTTGCCCTTCCCTGGAGATAAAGCTTTTATTCCTGAGGGAAGACACAGGAGGGCATGAGAAAGTATTAGGGTAGAATCTATTCCCTCCCCAGTTTCTAAGGGGCTTACCTTGCCGACAGGATACCGGTTGTGATGGAGATTTGTACACTGTGCCTGCTAATGGTCAGTCTGAGAGGTGAGGACATGGCCATATATTACTGTCTGAGGCACACGGTGAGGGGAAGGCAGTGTGAGCCCCGACTGAAATCTTCCATGCAGAGTGACCTCCAGGAGGTGATCAGGAACCCACAGCTCCAGGGTTATTTGAAGAAAAAAGAGAGGGTGTGTTTGTCATAGGGAGTTTCCTTTAAAAGCCTGCATTCCCCTCTCTCCCATTGAACAGTTGTTCTGACCAGTGATTAGTGTCCTTGAGGATGCATGGAGAGTCCAGTACCTGAGAGCAGAGGAAACAGTTTAGATGCCCATGGGCTCTGTTGGAACCCACAGGAGCCTGGCAAGGGGTTACAGAGCTGGCAAGTTACAGCAGCCATACTAACCACTTTAGCTCAGCCATCTATGGCCAGGATGCCTGCCAAGGTCAGTTTCAAATGCCATTTACAGCCAACACAAATGTTCAGGACCACAGAATGGGAGCCACAGTGCAGGGAATCAGAAGGGGTCCAGGCCCTCAGCACCCCCCAGGACTGTCCCCTGGACATCTAAGGAGAACTGAGCCCAGGGGCCTGGTCCAGGGTCAGATGTACAGGTAATATCAGGAGTCATTCAGCACCCCAGAGGCCAGGGACTGAACCAGGGACAGATGAGGAGAAACCTAGGGCCCCTGAGAACCAGCGCCAGGTTGAGAGGCAGGTGAATTGGAAGGATAAGGGAGCTTCCCTGCAGCATCTGGACTTTCTTCTCATGACTTCTCTGCTCAGCTTTATGGGAAAGCTTTGGTTTTGCCCCTGGTAATCTATTTTAGGATAGGGAATCAGTGGAATTTCAATAAATCACTTCTATTTGGGCAATTCCATTGATAAAGAAAATCTATAAAGTTTTGTGAAACAGATCATTTACCTGAACTGATTTAATGAAATGTCACTGTCATGATGAATTCAGAAAACAAGGAGAAGTGAAAATAAGTCTTCAGTGGAAATTCCAATTTGACCTTCAGCACAGTGTTCTAAAAGTGACATAATTTATTCTGTATGTAGATTTGGATTTTCTCCCTGAAACTCCCTTCACAACCCCTTCCCCCATTGACTTTCTGAAAGCCTCATGCACCAGGTCCTAACCTAGGCACATGTGGTAGGATGTTTTCCTTAATGCTCTAATTCTGCCATAATCACTGGTGACTTAAGTGTCCAGGCCGAAACCTTTCACCTCATGTTTCTGTCTCAGCCACAAGGAATATGACTAGGGATGAAAATCTTATCAAATTTATTATTAAGTCAACAACTGATATAATTAAATTGCCAGTTTGCTATATGCTATATTCAAGTTCCATCTGTGATACAATGAGGTAGAAAGAGATATTCAGGGATGAGAGGATCTACATCACTCAGTGCTCAGGTGAGGAGATGGAGGGTGAATAGTGTTGACCTTTCTCAGCTGCACAGGTATGATAAGTCAGGGGCAGGACCAAGGCAGGTGTTCCCTGGGCAATTCTGGTGTCTAAGGTGAGGTCATATGCAAGTCCTTTCTGACTCCCATGAAGACTAATGCTGCTAGTGACAGCAGTGAAAATTTCTAACAACACTGACAACTTACTAAAATTACAATCCTGAAGTTACTAGTGAGGAATGACATCTGAAAAATGGAAAAGTGGCACCAAACACACTACCAACACTGATATTACAAAAATCATTCAGAGTCCATTATAACCAACATTGTCAGGAATATATATATACAATATAGTCCATTTTTATTCCATAGGTGTATAAACACACACATACCCATATATAATGGTTAGGATAGTGGCACAATGAACATATTTCAAATCCATGCTTGATACTTGGTTGCATCTGAATCTCTGGCCAGCTTCTTGGGAAAGAGAATCAACAGGAGGTGTCTGTCAATAATATGAGATTTTATAAGAGTCTCTCATATGACCATGAGGATGCACAAGTGTAGGTTCCACAGCCAGGCTGCAAACCAGATGCTCCAATGAAAGTCTCGTGAAAGGTCCTTGAATTTCTGGGAGAAGTTGGCTGTCCAATGATGAGTTGGAAATTTCTCTCTGAATGTTGAAATCACTTCCCCTTTTAAGTCATTCAACTGATTGGATAAAAGCATCACCCATTGATGATGCAATCTCCCTGATTGATGCAGATATAATCAACCATCCACACAGTAAACTCACTGGTGGTCAAAGTCCATAAATGCTCTTGTATTACAATTAGCCCAGTGCTTGCTGGAATAAACACCTGGGCAAAATTACCTGGCCGAGTTGTCACATTAGCCTAACCATAACAGTCCACCCCTTGTCAACTCACAATCATACACATTACCCTAAACCATACTTAATCTCTAAGTAAAAACAATAACAGACAAGCATACATATATATTTCCACCTAACAATGTTCAATTCCCCTATTTACAACTGGAAATGCATTAATTGCCCACAGAATATGATGCAAGTTCTTGGGTAGTATTCACTCTTAAACTTGACATCCTTAAATATTATGATGTTGAAATAATCCAACTTTTCTTATGATAGGGGAAAATGTTGGGGAAGTAAACAAGAAATTCATTTTGTGTACATATATAATCTTACTCATAATGAAACAAGGAAGAACGGCTCATGACTATTACAGTCCTTGTTTTTGTAACTGGTCACATGGTCGAAGTTCATATTTATTACTACTTTCTTCCACTACCCACTTCATGTTCCCATTACCTTCAGAAAGCACTTTCCTCCTGGAAGTAGAGGAAACTGGGCTGGGTGAGGGAGCACCCCAGGGATAGGACTGTGTTCCCCAAGGGCTCAACCCACATCCTCCTCCCTGGGTGCCCCTAAGACATGTACCTTGCCTCATCCCCTTTCATTTTACATCCAGAGTTACCTCCCAGAAGCAAATCACCTAATCGGCAAACATATGAACCACAGCACAAACTTACTTCAATTTAGCTTAATTCTGTGTTAAAAAATACATTTTCCAGGCTTGATGGACCTCATCCAGAAGAACATGAAAGCCTTGTGTTTCTTCCTCTTTCTGGTAACAGCTCCCAGATGTGAGTGTCTCAGGCATCACACATGAAGGTAAAGGGGATGATGCATCTGACCGTATGACTCACTGTGGTTCTGTTTGTCCTCAGGTGTCCTGTGCCAGGTGCAGCTGCAGGAGTCAGGATCTGGCCTGGGAGAAGCCCTCACAGACCCTGTTCATCACCTGCACTGTCTCTGGATTTTCTTTAACCAGCAGTACTGTTAACTGGGTCTGCCAGGCTCCAGAAGAGGGGCTGGAGTGGGTCAGCAGGATAATTAGTGGTGGAAGCACAAACTATATCCCAACTCTTCAGTCCAGACTCAGCATCACCAGGGGCACCTCCAAAAATGAAGTTTATTTAAAGCTGAGCAGCCTGAGAGTTGAGGATACAACCATGTATGACTATGCAAGGACCACAGTGAGAGTAAGTCAGTGTAAGCCCAGACAAAAACCTCTCCTCAGGGCACAGGAGAGGGGTGGCTGCTTAGGGTGTTAGTGACCTCCAGGGGGTTCTCAGGGGCCAACCTCATCAGCAGGTTCAGAGAGGCTGGGGAGGAATTTTCTGGTCTTGCTCAGAGTTCCCTCTTCTTGATCCACAACATGTAACCCCCCATAAAAAAAAACATTGTATGTTTTCTAAGCAGTGCTATGATGTATGCAAGATTCAATCTCAGAACTGTTCCTTTTTTATGCTACTACCTCTGTGTTTCAATACAATATTCATACATAATATTTTAACATTATTTGTTATAGGTGAGGCAAGTAAGTTTATCATAAATAACTTGTCACACCCCTAATTCTCCCCACACAACCACAGGATACTGAAGGCAGAGTTTACCTAACAGAACTCACAGGGATGCAGACCTACAGAGATGTGTGCTTGGACTTCATATTTCAGCATATCCTGGGAAGCTGAGCATGACTCCAAGAGCCTCCATCTTGCCCTGCATCTCAGTGTGGGAAACAGCTTCTCATGGTGAATCTTGTGTCTATGGAATGAGTGTTCCTCTTGCTTGTTGTGTCAGCCCAGTGCACCTATAGTTTCCAGGCCAAGGGCAAGCACACCCTTCCTGATCATGACTATCACCTGAAGAGTACCTGGCTCTTTACCACTTCTAAACTCTGATCTAACTTTTCTGGGGAAAGACTGGGATATGAGAAAATGGACTTTGTTGTGAATACCATCCAAGCTGCCCCTGTCCCTTCTCTTAATGAGCAATTGGCCTAGCATGTATTTCTGCACACTCCCTGGGTAAAGTAGCTTTTCCCCAGGTTTTTCCTCCCAAGATGCAGGTTTTTTAATCAGTGTCTTCAACTGCCTATTAGAAAGTCCTTCATCTCCTTATTAAGGCTTTCATTCCTCAGTGAGGAGAGAGGAGGTGGTTCTCGATGTACTTTCCATGATGGCCTCAGTTTTTTCCTTCTTTCTATTGGATCCCAACACTGGCCATAGAATACTGGTTTTCTTTAATTTCCACATGCAGGTTAATTCTTTGTTCTTTAGTGGTGGTGGGGAGGTTGGTGTGGGTGTATTTCTACAAAGGATGCTATCCTTCTTCCCAAGCACCACTTAGGGAGAGGAGTTTTTATCTTTGCAAGTTTTGTGCCATTTATTTCTTTTGATTTTCCCTAATTCTGGAGGGAAAGCATTCAATCCAGTCGTGATCTGGCTTATGGGAGACTCACTCTAGCAAATTTACCAAGAGTTAAATATGATTTTATCAAAATTAGTAACTAGTGATTTAATGGAATTCACATAAGTGTGTAAATACAGTACCAATAGGATGGGAGAAAACATTGATAAACCATACATCTTATAAGGGACTTGTATCTAGCATATGTTAATTACTTAAATCTCAAAAAAAAGTCACAAAGATGTACAAATGTTTAGTAAGTAAATGAAAAGCCGTGTTGTGTATTTTTCATCATGGAAGCAGAAATCAAAACTACAATGCAATACTATTTCATATCCACTAGATGGGCTAGAATCAAAAATTAGGATAGCGGTAAGTATTTGAGAAGTTGTGGAGAAATAGGAAACCTTCTACAGTTCAGATGGGAATGCTAAACAATCAAACTTCTTTAAAAAAACTGACCTGCAGGTCCTCAAATTATTAAATAAAAATTATTGTATGAACAATAATTTTGGGGGTTTGCATGTGTAAACCCGAAAATATTGAAAACAGGCATTCAAATATATATTTGTAGACCAACGTTCACAGCAGCATTATTCACAATAGCCCAAATTTGTAGGTAATCCAAGTTTCCATCAAGAGATGAATGACAAACAAATGACTACACACATTGGAATACCATTCACCTGGTCAAATGGAAAACTCATGCTATAACGGGGATGAACATTAAAATATGTTTTTGATTTGAATAGTCAAAATCCAAAGGGAAAAGTGTTTTATGATTTCTCTTACATGGAATGCCTAGATTATGCAAATTCATAAGCACAGGAAGTAGATTAGAGGTGAGCAGATTCTGGATTAAATGGTGACTTAATTCATAATTGTTACAGATTTTCTGTAGGATGTGATGAAAATTTTGGTAATTTTTTTTTGTTGCTTCTTGCACAAAAATGTGAATTTAATGAATATACCACAATTGTATGCATGAAAGTGGTTTAAGTGAGAATTCTGTTACATGTAAATCACACAAATATTTTATTTTGTTACAAAGTAGAAATGAAGTATTGATTCTAAATTACTGCATGATTGAACCTTTAAAATAATGTAACTGAAAGAAGCCAGTCATGAATATCCACATAATTTGTGATTTCTTTCACATTAAAGCCAAGAATTTGGAAATCTAAAGAGATAAAGTAGATTTGTTGTTTATTAGGGCTTAATGTGAGGGAGAAGGATAGGAGGAATTAGATAGAAGGTACATTTTTTCTTTATGTGTCAATGAAAATATTCTAATATTGACTCTAGTGATGGTAGGAAATGGTTTTTAAACAATAGCCATCAAATTACATTCTTCAAGTGGATGAAATTTATGGTACATGAATTATATCTTAAAAAAACTAATTTTAAAGGGAAGATTAATAGTTCCCTGGAAAGAAGAGGAAGGGTATAAGGCAGAAATTAGAGTAATGAATGAAAACATTTGGGTGTTCACTATTGGGATGGTGGTGATGGTTACACATGTGTACATATATGCACATACTTATCCAATGTAATTATAATACATGTGATGATTATCATAATTCAATTATGCTTCAATAATGCTGATATAAATAAACAAATGGATAGATGAATAGAGTAGAGAGAGAGAGACAGATAAATCATGACTTGTGAAATGCCAGTGAGCCCTTTAAATGCAATATGCAGGAAAACTTGTTCTATCTACATCCTTTAGGTAGACTTTAAGGATGCAGCAACACCATGCAAAGTTCTCACTACACAGAGGGGAATGCTACTAATCTATCTAGGCATGCTCCACTCTGTTCTGGAGTTGGTTCAGTGGAGCCATTGTATCTAATGGTGAGGAACACAAGTCAGATACTGGGCCTCACTATCAACAGACATATGTTTTGGGCATGTTGGCCAACCATTCTAACTTTCTTTTTGAAATTCTACAATTGTAAAATGGATGTGACACTATCATCTTCACAAAATTTCTGTATAAATGTATGAAATAGATAAGATCAAGAGTTTGAAGTCCAGCACAATCTAACAATAATAATATTGTCCCAAATGCTGTCATTGCCATCCATCTACCCCAGGACACTCATCCCTACTCTGGGGCACTTCCATTTTCTGAGGCTCCCTCAAAGACCTTGCAATATAGTAGGGTAACTTCCAAATAATTTCCCTCTCTTTCCTGATGTAAACCAGCCCTGCTCTTATCCTTCAGCTCTCAGAGAAAAGCACTAGCCCAGGGATTCCCAGGTGTTCTGAGAACACAGATGAATCAATGACATTAATCCTGTGCTGGGCTTTCCCATCACTATTTTAAAAGACCATTTCCTGGGATACAGGAGACATTGAGTAAGTGAGTGGATATGTGTTAAACAGTGGATATGTGTGGCCATTTTCCTGACCAGGATGTCTGTGTTTGCAGGTGTTCAGTTGGTGGAGTCTGGCTGAATATTCATACAGCTCAGAATGTCTCTGACACTCTCCTTGGCAGCCTCTGGATTCACCTTCAGGAGATACAACCTGAAGTGAATCCAGAAGACTCCAGGAAATGGCTAGATTTGTCTCAGACATTAGTAATGACACCACTAGCACACACAACACAGACCTGTGAAGGACTGAATTGGCATCTCCAGAGGCTTTGTCATGAGTACACTGTGTCTACAGATGGACAGTCTGAGGATGGCCATATATTGTGAGTGAGACACAGTGAGGGGAGGCAATATGAGCCCAGTTTCAATCCTAACTTGCAGAGCATCTGGAGGAGGCTGGGCTGTACTGGTTTTCAGTCCCTATTAAGCAGAGTCCTCACACCCCTTCAGAAACAGGGGCAGAGGGGCATTAACGGCTCATTTCCTATAAAGTTCTGGGGCTTGCACAAAATCTAATTTTTCTTCCTGGGAACCTCTCTAGATTGTGTGCTTTCCACTGAAGTGTCTGAAGTATGAAAATTAATTGTAATCAGGGGCAACATTCTCACACAAAGACTCACCTTATGGAAGCAGAAATGGCTCAGCCAGTTGTCTTCAGGATCAGATATCTGAGGAATTTCAGGGAAGCCTGGTGAGTCTTTTCCATTCAGACTCAGGAAGAGACCTCAGTGGATTCTCCAAGCAGGACAATCTTGTAATTCAATTTGGAACCAGAAGGACATTATATCCGGGTCAGTATCCTACAAACCATAATGGATTTCACATCTAAATCCCTTCCTCACACAAAAGTGTGCATGTCAGACTCAGCACTGCTCTGGTTGTCTCTTTTTATCCTAATTCATTTTTTTCCCCTGTTATAACAAGGTCACAAATGTGTCCTTAAGTCAAAATAGCCCATCAAAGAATCCTGTGTCTCCCAAGACATGGACTTCCTTGGTATTGTTGCAAAACCTGGTCTCTGGTCCAGATCAGCCTACAAGTGTCCTGCCTTTCACAGAAGCTTGGTGATGATCTCAGAGAACAGCAGCTGGGCCCTTGATACTCTATATGCCTTCAGGTGGAGGAATGAGGAATGGGAGGTGCATTCTCTGTGCCAGCAGCTTTATACTGTTTTGTACAAGAAAACACTTTAAACTTTTTTATTGAACTTTACCATTCATACATGAACATCTATAAACAATAACTGTATAATATAAGTTGTGAACTTACAAAACAATCATGTATATCATCATGCTGGGCTCCCAAACATACCCCACCAACAACCCTTTTCATTGTTGTGAAACAATTGTTACAAACTATGAAAGAGCATCATCACAGCATTGCTACTAACTATAGCCGCAATCTTACATTTGGTTTATTTTCTCCCAAACCCACCAGTTAATGGAATGATGTATTAATATTATATATCTGTATTAGTTCATGAGAGAATATTCTCATAAATTTTCTATTACCATGCCCACGTTATAAATTTTGATGACATGGAATCAAACATGTGGTCTGATAACATGTTTAATTAATCACATTCAACTCAGTTCCATTCCTCCTTGATGTATTGCTATATGCTGTTGCTTCCAATATATTTCTCATAAAGAATTGTTGAAAGTATTGACACATATTCCCAATTCCATTGGTTTCTCTCCATGCACAGAAATCTTTGAGTACAGTAAGATAGTCCCTTTCCTCATAATATCCCCTGCTTTCCAAGCTGAAGAAAAGAGTTTTACTTGAGTGCTCAGTTTGGGTATGATGGGTCCTGGAAAGCTTAGGTTCATAGAGATCACTAGCTATGGGATAAATCGAGTCAAGGTGTTTCTACTGTTGGCATGCCTTGAGCTGCTCCTTGCCAATGAATGCTGCTTGTGCCTATCTAATGAAGATTCAGAAATGGGAAAACCATTATGTTATCACACCTTAACTCTTTAACTACACATCATCCCAATAGAAGTTTTAATTTAGTCTCCATCTGCCTAATACCAGTTTATCTTTCTTGCCTATCACATGTTTGGATAGAGACAAGTGCTACCATTTATTTGGCATTTTTATCCTCAGAATCTGCTGCATTGATCTAGTAAACTCAACAAAAGTGTGATTCTTCAATATACGATAAGAATTTGAGAATCTCAGTGTTTGCATAGACCCCTATTTATGTGAGTATTTGTATATTTTGGTTACCTTCTTTCAGGGTGAAGCAAGGGGAAGTCAAACCAACAATGGAAGATAGGTGAATTTTTTTATTTTTGAAAAGAATATTAGTGACTTCAGGTTTAGTTATCCCTCCTGAAGCTTCGTGTATACACTAATGAGAATTATATAGATAAACTACTTTAAAATGCTGGATTCATCCACAATTTAGTTGAGTGTTCTGGGAAGGCTCCTGAGTGTTCTGTGCCCTGGGCCCAGCTCCCACTGCAGGATGAAGACAGGACTCTCCAAGTTACAGGGGAGGGGGGATAGGGAGGGGCAGGTGGAGGGGACAAGGGGTACTGGCAGGATTATATAGATTTCACATCCTCTCCTAGGGCAGCCCATGTGTCTTTTCTCATTCTGGGAACCTCTCAGTTTGGGAAGATCCTTTTAATTTATCTTTGATGTACTGATGGATGCCCAGGCATGAGGTTGTGAGAACTCACTTCTAAGCCTGCACCTTCAGAGCAATCTCTGGGGAGTCAAACCCATGTCCTTTTCTCACTGTCCTGTGTCTGCACCCCTGTGCTCCCCTCCCCACCCTGCCTCTGTCCCAACCTCCAGTCATGGCAACTTCTACTTTGGCTCCTGAGGGTCTTGTCGACCTCCTGCATCTGGTTGCCTGCTGCTCCCTCCACAGGCCTATGGTCCCTTCCACTGCCCAAGGGAAGTGTTTCCCCCTTGTCCATCTTTCCCCTTCCTCAGAGCCAGGTGGGCTATTCCAATAATCCCATTGCCATCTTATAAGGATCTGCTTTATAAATGAGCTCCATGTCTCTAGCTGCTCTCCTGACTCCATCTCACCCTGTTTGCTGGACACCTGCACCTGATGCCTCACAGTAACTCTGATCTGCCCTAACTCCCAGCATCCCTCATTCTTGTCAGTGTTTGGATGGTTTTGATGCCATTTTTAAACCAATATTTCACTACATTATCCACAAGCAGCCCTTTTAATTCCCCAATGTCACAAGAAACAGTCCTCAAGTTCATCTCCATTCAATACCCTTTTGAAGATGAATTAGAAAATAGAAGGTCAGCCCCTAGCTCTGTCCACTGGACACACCATTGTCCAAACACCTTGCCCATGATCACAATATCATATGTGTGATATTTTCAAAACTCAAGATGGTATTTTACAAAAAAAAAACCAGTGTCCTGTGTGTGGGTGTGTGATGAGAGAGAGAAATTTCACAGGCCTAATGTGCAGAGAAGTCCTGTCAACACACTGACACCTATTGTTTCCTTTCCTCCTAGGATCACAGTTAACATATATTCCAGTTCCTTGATAGTGGGAAGGTCATATGATGGATTATGCCACATGGAAAATGCACAGCTACAACCTAACCTGCTTTCAGGCCTGGTCAATTGGAATGTACCCCACCTGGATTCTTACATAATCTGCCATCTACACCTAAATTTGTGTCCACCAGTTGAGGATACCACGTTACAAATCAGTGGGTCTCTAGTTTCCTTGTAGTTGTTTGAACCAGATCACAGTCCTTAGCCAGACTTCCCACCTGAACAGCATTTAATTGAAAGTGAGCAAGCTATAGAACTTTCTTGTTATACTTTTATTAAACTGATATTTAGGGTTGTTTGTTATAATGGTTAGAGCACTCTCATAGAGCTGGACAAATTGAGGTGGACAATTTGAACACCACAGAATTAGGCTGAAAGTTTATGAAAGAAGCTGACAGCCAATACAGAGGATAATCTCCATACTTTTAAGCCAATACTTGTTCTTCATCAGAACTGGCAAATGTAGAAACAAGATACTTAGGAATTGGTAAAACAGCCATCTCTTGAGATAAGTCTCAGTTTAAATGTTAATTAATGATTACTTCATGTTTATCACACCTCCTGACCCAGAGCAAGTTTTATGTAAAACTTCTTGCTATTGATATTTCTGGAAAAGACAACTAGGTATTTGTGAAAACAGGAAGGTGTAATAAAAGTTAGGCCTGTGCACAGGAAAATTAAATATCCATGAAAGCCAGAGAAAACAAAAATATGGATTTTAGTGTCTATAGACAGATGGGAATGAACAGTAAAGGGGGGTTAGGAGGTCTGACTCTAAGTACAAGGAGTGTGGCTGCTGCTGGAGGGAGGGAGGGAGGGGTTTTGATGGTGACTCCAGTAGAGGAGGCCAAGTTCTAGTTCCTGACTTTGTGGGAGTTACAACTCTGAGCACCTTATAGTGATTCACTGTGTTGTATAATTATTGGTGCATTTGTGCTCATTCACAGTAAAATGGTACAACCGCAACCACAAAAATAAAAGCACAAGAGACTGCAGCATTTTACAAAGAACAATCCACTGAGTCTCCCTCCCCATCTCTACTCCAGCCACCCCCAAGGTCCAGCCCAGACATTCTGTAAAGGGAAGGACTAAAAACTTTCCAAGCAATGCTTGTTAATAGTTATGCCACATCATTTTCTGTTAATTAAGTGTAATCCCTACAGTAGTATGAATGTGATAAGTCAAAATAAAATATGGAGAAATAATTTGAGATGTATTTTGCAACATTCTGACAGTTCTGTAACTTGATTCTGTGTCAGATTAAAAAGCCTGCCTAGAACATGGGCTTCGAGCAGGTCTCAAATGTGATGTAGTGGACACATAGCATCCTTAGGTCATTTATTTCATTTTTCTCCTTTATGAGAGTATAAATATTCTAATCTTTAAATTGTCTTAGTGCTTTCTCTATAATATACAATATGCATTTTAACTATTCTTAATACACCTCAAATAACACCATCTGAATAACACTACAATTTGCAGACTTTATAATGAAACATTTCCTATCTTCCTTCCAGTGCCTTATAATCTAAGAGTCACTCATTTACTTATCCATAGTCTATGGTCATGGTATATTATACTAGTAGGGCTTAAATAGTTATATTTTAAATCAATTAAAATAAGAAAATTAAAGTATTTTATTTTACCTTCACTTATTTCTTTTCTTATGTTCTTCCTTTTTGTGGAGATGAATGTTTCTGATTTAATACTTTCCTTTCTCCCTGAAGAATTTCTTTTAACAGCTCCTTATACACA